>JANJGK010008372.1:0-26886 GCA_039081455.1 Macrobrachium rosenbergii
AATACGTTTAAGCTGGAAATAATTGTTCGGAAATTCATGATTCAGAAAATGTGATAACGATTCTTATTTCGGATTAGTTTGACGATTCAAAAGAATATATGAAAGAATATTCAAAAGAATATGAAAGAACATTCTCACAAAAAATAATGTGGAACTAAGTTCCAAGCTACTTTTCACCAGCAAGACCCTTACTGTAAATTCTTTTATAACAGAATATTTCAGACCACCCTTCTGGAAAAAAAAAAACCTTTATTAATGAATAAATTACACAGCAAAGTGTGCTTGCTCTCTTTTCTGCAATGCTGAGTATCTCGGCGAAAGCCAATTATAACCTCGAGAAATATTGCGCCGGTAAGTTAACATGTTTCTCGAGGGTCTCTGGAGGAAGACTTAACGCCTTTAATGGAAGTCGGACAGAAACGCCAGAGTTAATGAGGGGTTTCTTTCCTCATATTACAATAGGATTTTCGCACTTCGGCCTCCAGAGGGGATTTCTTTTCTCGTGTGATGACTGGATGTTCTCACAGGGAAGTCTGGCTTTTTTTCTTGAATGGGTTTTATATTTGGGGAGAAAAAGTATAATAATGCTCCAGAGATGCCCAGAGGGAGCTACAATGTATTTTGGGTTTAGGGGAAAATAAAATGTATTGGTTTATAGATGGGGAGGCCTGATGTTGGAGGTAGGGAATTGGAATGTATTTTAAGTCTGAGAAAAAAGAACATTATTACTCAAGAGATAGGGAACAGGTGGGAGAAAGGGCGTTATTTTTAGAACCATTGGAACGTTATTTCAGGGATGTGGTACAGAGCGGTATTTTAAAATCAGCAGAAACATTATTTTAGATTCAGGTAAACAAAAATGAAAATTACTAAGTGGTGTAGGTGGGGGAGTGGCGTTATTGCTAGAACAAAGGAACTTTATTTTAGCTTTAGGTAAGAAAATAACGGAAGGTTGTGGTAGATGGCGTTATTTTAAAATCAGAAGTAAAATTATCTCAGATTCAGGTAAAAAAAAATATTTTTTAACGAATAAGATGAGGTGTAGGTGGAGAATGAGCGATATTTACAAAACCAGAGAAACGTTATTTCAGATTTAGGGTAGAAAATAACAGATGGATGGGGAGGGAGGCGTTATTTAAAAAAAAAACATATATTATTTCAGATTTATGTAAAAAAAAATATTACTCTATAGATGGGGAGTGAGGTTTGGCTATTATTTCAGAATGAGTTTGATGGTGTGTGCGCTACGCTGCACTGGAACCCGGTGCTGCCCGTAATGTCCCCCCCTAACTCCCAATCCCCTACCTAACCCCACCCAGGGCGGGCAAACAGGTTTGCAGGAGGAGGGTGGATGTGTCATGTCTCCCCTACCCTCCCGATACCTATCCCGCCCCCACCCCGGCCGGACAAACAGGTTTGCAGGAGGAGGGTGGATGTGTCATTTCTCCCCTACCCTTCCGATCCTCTACCTAACCCGCCCCACCCGGGGCGGACAAACAAGAAAGATCCATTCGGATTTCATTATTGCATATAGATGAAAGTTGTAACATTCCAGTAAACAAAGAAACTCCTCAAAAAACGAATATACTCATCATGTCTCTGAAAAAAAAAAAAAATGCAAGTATTCACAGACCCACAGCCACGCAGACACCGACACAGCCACGGATTTCGAAAACCTGAAACGAGAAGGGGCGAGTTTCCCCTCCCCCGAACTCGCGACTGAAACGGTGTGGGGAGGGGGGGGGGGATTTCGACATCCTATTTTTGACCTGGCATGAATATTTAACTCGTCCCCTGTCATCAGCCGGCGATATCAAATGCGCCTGTTGGGCAAGCAAACAGCAGCTTCATTATGAACTCTAGGCAGCTTCTGACACAAAGGATTCATCGAAAAAAAAAATAAAATGAAAATAAAAGAAGGAGAAGAAGAAGAAACAGCCTAAAGGGTCTATTGTGCAGCTCATATTCTCTGTGATTGGTCGGTTGAGCTGGAATCTTCTTTTTAGTTTTATTGCAGGTCTGTGAGAGTTCAGAGGTGATGAATGTAGTGAAATGACATTATTTGCAACAAAAGGAGACCGTATGAGCGTTGTAGTAAGGGTTGTATTTCTATAAATCCTTTTCAAACAATGTTATGTTTGAAAAAGCGTAGATTCTACTGGACGTATTATTGAGATGGCCTTTTTCGATCCGCACTGTACTCCACTTATACAGTTTTTGTCACATATATATATATATATATATATATATATATATATATATATATATATATATATATATATATATATGTCCATATATACACACATATACATATATGTGTGCATTTTTGTGGTTATGTGTATACATAATATACATGGTCCAGCATTAATGAATCCATTCTATATCTATGAATTCTAGGCGACATTTAAGGCCAAGTACGATGCCGAGGGTTTGCAATATTCTCAAAACATAATGGTTTTGGAAAACGTGGCACATTTATTTTTAAAAAATGCATTATTCGAAACGAGTTTTACCGTTGTTGTTTTATGCTAAAAGCTTTTTGAAGTACGATACATGAAAAAGTCTTATTTGAACCTGGCAAAATAAATATATTTTGAACGGGACTTTTTTTTTATAGATTTTAGCATGAAAATTGATTTTTCTTTTTTTTTGCGTTTTACTGCGGTGATATCCAATCTGATGAGTAACTATGATGGAGTCACTTGGTCCATCTCTCTTTCGATTAAAGTTTATTTTTGTTTCTTCTTCCTTTCCAGTGCCTGTCTCAGGAGACATTAGATGACAGCCAAACGATTTTCGACTCTCCGGTAGATGGCCCTACGGACCACATTCCGGAGAACACTTCGAACCAGAGACAATCACATTCGAGATTAAATTACTCCAGACAACTCTTCCGTTATCGGAACATTGGTCAAAATTCCCTGGATAACCAGAGGCGTTTTAATTCTGCGAATTCCAACCCGGAAGAAGGCCTCCGACCGAATTCCAGAATTGGATTCCTCAGGAGATTAGACAGATTCAGAAACCAAGAGATTTCATCTGGGCGCTCTACTGGTTCCTCCGAGGGCGCCAGCGGGTCGCAGCAAAGTCAGCTTTCGGACACTCTCTCTGCTAATGGGGAGGTCTTACATCAAGGAGATAACATCAACCCACAAGTCTCGGGAAGCCAGAATAACTTCGGCTTTACAGGCGATTCTGGGCTGCAAAATAACAATGAACATAATGCTTTCCAGTCCCAGGTGCAATCATCAGAGGCAGTTACCCTCACTTCTGACGATTTGACAGCAGAGCAATTTTCACCTGAAGGGGGCGTTCACGTGGTTGAGGCTACTCAGGTTGATGGTGGAGACGCCCTCTTTCTGAACGATGGAGGGTCATGGCAAGACACTGACTCTTCACCAGCAGGTTTTGATCAGTTTGAAGAGTCAGAGGAATTAAAGGAGGCGATTGGTGACGACGAAGAGAGCGGTTATCCAAGAGTTCGTTTGCAACCAGGGCCTAACAGGGGCAGGAGGCGTTTCCGGGGTCAAAACCGAAGGAGGCTGATGAGGTTGCGCAGGCCTTGGTTCCTTCGCAGGAAGATGAGGTATGAGGCTCAGCAGGGTAATCTCGCCTTAGAGGATCAAGAAAATATCAGTGGTGACCAGGGCGTTGAATCAACAGAGAGAATAATCGACCCGTCAACCCTCTTAAATCCCAGCGAAAAGGCCCAGAGGATTCTTCTGTCTAGCGAAGGCTCAAACACTTTAGAAAGAACTGGAAATGAGAATGTTGAGACGTCACCAAATACTTATTTACCAGATCCCCACTCCAGTACAGAAGGATTTAGAGAGCAAAAAAGTCTAGGTTATGAAAACGAATCGTCAAACGTACATGAGTTCTTCAGCAACAATGGTGCTCAAAACGAAAATGAGTCCCAAGGAGTGCAATACAACACCAACAATCAAAATGATTCTTTCAGAAGGTTCACAAATGCTAACGTTGTCAGGCCTAGGCTTCGCAAACCCAGTTTCATAAGAGGAAACATCGGCTTCAACAAAGGAAATTCTCTCAGTGAAGCAGATGCTAGGTTTTCTGGAAGTGATGTTGGAACTTCTGACTTCCCAGCTGAACTGGGCACTCAGAACCAACCAAATACCGACGCAGTATCTAATGACAGGGAAAGATTTGACTCTGCATCAAGACCATCAATCCCAGTAAGGTTTACAACCAATCGCCAACAGTTTTCAAATGCGGAGCAAAACATTAATTCAGACTTAAATCAGTCAGACAGAAACAGATATGCCCCCTCAAAACCACAAGGTTTTTCAAGCTTGAATCAGTTTGAGATACAACAGGGACCACCAGAAACACAATTCCAAGGAAATGTAGACTCAGTAAATGAAAATGAATTTATCTTAAATCAGCAAAATCAAAGACGACCTCAGTCTTTGAGACCACAGTTCAACAACAACGAAAGACTCCATCAGTTCCAACAACAGATAGAAAGTAAGAGATTGCTACAATACCCACAACAGCAAAATAATGGTCGACCAACAACAGATCAGTCACAAGAAAGAGCCCAACAACGTCAACAAATTCTAGAAGAGAAGCGCCTCCTGCAGTATCCCCAGTCTCCAGGAAGAGGGGAAACTTTTTCACCTGATACTGACAACAATCGTGAAGATTCTCGTCTCTGGCAGTCTCCAGAGTCTCAAGGTGGAGATGTACCTTTATTGCCTAATGTTTCTGACAACACCCAAGAAGATTCTGGTCTGTTGCAATATCACCAGTCTCAGGACAGAAGTGAATCTTTTACATCCAATGCATCTGAAAACGACCAAGAAGATCCTCATCTCTTTGGCCAACAACAATCACAAGGCAATGATGCACCTTTGTCCAACAACAATCAAGAAGATTCCCATCCGTTGCAGTATCCCCAGTCTCAAGGCAGGGGTGATTCCTTTTCACCCGATGCTATTGACAACAGACAAAGAGAACCTAGTCTTCTGCACACTGGACGTACTAATGAACAAGCAATACAATCTTCTCAGCTACAATCAGAGCAAAGGATTCCAGCACAACGCAATCAAAGACCTTCCAGTACTCAAAACCTTGTTGATCGATATTTCAAGCCTGCTCAGTTAACTGATACTTTTGGGCCAGGGAGGACCAGTATCTACGAAAGAAAAAGACAACAATCTCAACAACAGTCAACAGGATTTTATCGGGTAGATAACACTAATAACGAAAATTTGGGTGCTTCACCAAACTCTGGCATCCAGCAACAGAACGGGGTGCAAAACGCTGGAGTAGCTTTCAATTCGGCAAATGAAAATGAATCAGCAAAGGGCCAAGCACAAACTTCACTTCAAAGAAATGAAAACGATAAGATGGATCAAGATAGTATGACTTATCGCGACCACCAGGAGGGACAACAACAGCAACACTTCAGTGAGCAAAGAAACCTGTGGCCGACAGATTCTCACACTGATTCAGGATTTAGTGGGTCACATGCTTCTGAGGAAGAAAGGAAAGACAATAAGGAGAACTTTCCTAGGATTCCTGGTCGAATAAATCCATCTCGTAATGAACCACTGCTACAAAGAACAAGGACTAGTCCAAATACTTTTAGAACACAGACTACACTAGAAGGGTCTCAAGGGGTCAATAATTTCAACCTCAATGCAAATAATGCTGGGAGCCAAAATATTCAAACCTATGACCAAATAGCTGGTCAAAATAATGATAATTATGATTCTTCAACGGATCAGCAAAACAGTCAATTGCAGACTAACCAATTTTCATTGAATGGGAATCAAGTCAACCAGTCAAATAATCAGGGAATTCATACAAACAACGGATTGGAAACTAGTTTTGCTCAAGGAAATACCTATCTGCCTCATCAGTATAGCAGAATCAGGCAATCCAGATTACGGCAAAATCAGGCAGGGAGATTCCAGTCAAGAATTCAAAATAATGGTGGTAACACAGGCTTAACAAGCAATACTGTAAGAAATGAAGACCAGTTTGGCAGGAGTGGTCAGCAATCTCTAGTGAATGAGGGTCGTATAAGCCAAACAACAAGCTTCCAGCATGAATCTGAGGCTAAGCAGGAAGACGGTCGTATTTCAGGGGTCCTCACTGAAAGGCAAAACCAAGATTTTGGAATCGATCAAGGGCAACAGTTCTCTGGAAGGGTTCACGACATATCTGACCAAATCTCAAAACAAACACTTACTTCAGGAGAAGCTTTTGACAGTCAACAATCTTATTCACGAGGAAATGAGCATCTTCAGTTTAATAACGCACAGTTTTCAAGTGGTAATCAACGCACTACTGCAGGTTCTACAGCAGAGGAAGATCAGCAGAGTACCTTAACATCAAATTCTCAACAGGGTCATATTTTCAGCCCAGAAAACCCGACACAACAGAGATTTTCAGGCTCCCATGGTAACGCAGCAGGAAACAGTTTCCAGTCCCAAATTAACAACGGCCATTCTCAAGAACAGCAAGGTCTTAATTTCCAAACATCAGACAGCACAACATCATCTGGAAACTTCCCGATACTCCAGCAGAATTTAAATCAAGATTTCCAGCAACAAAAAGTGGAACTGGAGGGTGAGAGGAAGACTTCATTTGACCAAAGAAGATTTGGTGCAAATTCTTACTCTTCTCAGAGAGCAACTCAACTATCATCTAGTCAAAGGTACCTCCAAGAAGCTGGAATTTCCTCACAGAACCAAGCAGATCAGTTTACCCCTTCAAATGAGCAAAATAAGATCACCAATGCCCATGGTCAGCCAGGATTCACTTACCAAAGGAACTTGAATCTTTCGAATAGGTTCTCTACCCAAAATGTTGACGAACAATCAACAAACAGAGGCATTCAAATTCAGCAAAGTTCCTCGAATAATCAAAATTACCGTTCTCAAAACCAAGAAGAGTTGCAGCAAGCCTCTGACACCTTCCGTAACGAACAGAATTCAGGCAGATCTGACCTAAGTACGTTAAGCCAGCAGCTAAGCCAGCAGCAGGAAATTGGTGACCGTCGCCAGAGCTCATTTTCTACTGTGCTGAACAGAGGTAATCGCAAATTCCTCGACACCTTTGAAGGCTTAAACACAGGAGAGCCAGACAAGAACGTCCTAGAGAGAATTGCTGCAGTTCTCCAAGGAAAGGACTATACCAATGCCCAGACTGATTCTGTTAAACTGCAGAGGATCTCAGGTACCCCGAGACTGACTGAGATTCCAGAAACAGGTGAGCCTATGTCACTTTTTGTGTACCATGAGTAATTTTTGTTGAAATCAGAAGCATGGCAAATCATTTAAAGAAGGAATTCAGTGTCTGGCCAATATTTGAGGAATTAGTAGGAACTCAGTTTCTGTTAGCCTGACAATATGCTAGCAGTTAAAATTTTTCATCTAATTCACTGAACACTTAATTTAAATATGTACAAGTGAACATTTACCTAGTTATTCTTACGCGCAAAGATACTTTTTACAGTTTTCATACTGAAGCTTTTCCTTTTTATTGTGACAAATTCAGTGTGAAAAAATAGATAACATTAACATTTCAGCACTAAAACAGTTGCATCTCGCCAAGCATGCATACCCACAAAAGAGTGACCCAAGGAACAGAAAGGTTTAGACAAAATGCTTTGAATTAACATCTTAGTGAAACAACAGCATCTAAATCGAACTGAATTATTTATATTAAGAAAGAATTAACTTTATTTACCTTACTCCAGGATTCCGTTGTGAAGGCAGAGTGTCTGGGTACTACGCTGACTCCCACGAACTTGCCAAGTGCCAGAGTTTCCACTTCTGTGGAGTAGATGGAACCAAAATAAGCTACCTGTGTCCAGCAGGTGAGTGTTCAAGAATTATGGGTGTTTCTGAATGGATATAAGTACATTTTGATCTTACTGGGTAATTCTAAAGTGGCTAATAAAGCAAAAATATAACATAAGTAGACCATTTTTTGTTAGTGTTGTATGAGGAATTGTCAAGGGAAAAAGACTGTCTTCTGCAGGGGGTTCTCTTGAATTCCACCGACCTGGGAAGGTGAATCTCTTTATTTCCTTCTGAATTTCAAGGTTTTCTATGGGAATAGAGGAGCTAAAGAGACGTTATATAATGGCCATTGCAATACATGATACTGGCCATTGTGAAAATGACACTTTATAGATGAATTTTTTATAAATTAATAATTTATTCAATATACAAGTAAGTATATCTCAGTGGGTAAACTGGACTGAAAATTTAATGGAAATACTGATTTGGTGACTTCCTAGAGATAATAATCATTTGGAAAGAGACTTGCAGAGGTTTTCTTTAGCGACAAAAAACAAAAAAAAGCTTTACTGATATTTAATATCAATAACGCTCCTGAAATCCGCTTTTCCTCCTTCGTGCTTAAACAGACAGACAGCCACACAGACAGACAGACAGACACACAGACAGACTGGTAAATCCAAGCAACAATATTACGTCCAAAGAAGGGAGTAAAATTCAGCACAAAATAGATACATTAAGTACACTGGTGAATGGATCATCGTTCTTCATATTGCGTTACAGTTGAGTCACACAGGCAATATAAAGACATGAATCACGGCTATATTAAATTGTGTAGGTTAGTAAATGCAAAACCAGCGAAGGTTGTTGTTGACGAACCTAACTTAAAACATCAGCTCTGTGGATTGAAAACGGATGGAACTGCGCCTAACTCATTTCCATTATAAATTTTTTCTAAGGTAACCAAACACGCATTGAATTACTGATGAAAGAAGGACGAGTGACTGTTGAAAGCAGAGTGAAACGAAGGTTTTAAAGTGTACATCTTTGTCAAGTTTAGCCGAATGGCCTTGGAGTCCCACCACTCAAGACGAACGCGTACTGCATGCGCATGCGCGGGCTGAGTGCTGGGACTCGCGCCTCTGTGCGCAATAACGCCTTGTTTCGTCTCCTCTCCGCGCAGGTACCGTGTTCAACCAGCGTCTTCTAGTATGCGACCACGTCTTCCGAGTGGAGTGCAGCATCTCCGCCGACTACTACTACGTGAACGAGAGGTTATATGGGGCCAATGTCCACGAGTCCCTCCAAGACGGCTCGAGGGTCTTCAGGAGGTTCGGGAGGAGGACTTAGGGCCGAGAGGACGCGCCCTAGCATTAATGAAAGGGGCGAGGTAGGGGGGAAGGGGTAGGGATGGAGGTAGATATTCAAATGAGGGTTTTCGTATGTCGAATCACAGAACTCCCTCATTATTTCGAGACGTCCTTTTGATTCAAATTGGACAGGCTACAGAGGCTTTAGAGCTCGTCCTAAGACCGACTCAAGCTAGAAATCTATATTCCACAACGATTTCTCAATTCAGGATAAGTACAAAGTCGACAGATTTTTAATGTTCAAATTAGATGCCTCTGAAGATGGTCTTTGTCAAAGGAAGGTCAATTTACTGATCTTTTTTCAAAATGATCCGCTTCTCATGATGATCTCTGTCACAGTTAGAGACTTTAAATAATGATGTCTGATAAAGTTAGATTACTGTATTGATGGTCTTTGTCTGATTGTCGTAGTAATGCCATTTAGTAATGATAGTGGTTGACTTGACATATTTCTGATAGAGATCTTCGTCTACCCAGATAATTTTTATAAAGGTATTAAATGGATCATCACTAGTAAAGATTTAGAGAAAAAAAAAGGAATTGAATGAGGGTTATATTTATGCAAATGGAATTGCAATGACACAAAAAGATTTTGTTGGCGTTTTAAGAGGCATAAATGTTTGAAAGAAAATATATATCTACAGTGAACCTTATGTCTTCACATACGCACACAGTTACACAAGCATATATATATATATATATATATATATATATATATATATATATATATATATATATATATATATATATAATCATATATAATATATAATACTGTATATATACAGTACATACATACATATACATATATATATATATATATATATATATATATATATATATATATATATATATATATGTATGTATTTAAACATCTCGAATCATCATATATTAACCACACAAGACACATACATGTACAGCTTGTAACTAGCACTAGTCACAAGCGCAATTCAATGACAGTATGAGGATGCAATCACATACAAAACTTATGCTAGCAAACGCACAAACAAATACCCATTAACACAAACAAAAAAAAAAATACAAAAACAATTAACACACACAAAAAAAAGGTAGACAAAAGGCGGGTGCAACACATACACACACATACCACAAACAGAGGAGTGAAAGCACTAGATAGTAGTCCATCAATCTTTAGGCAAAGGACGTGCGAACAAATATATCTCAGGTTACAGGGAAGAAGAAGAAGAAAAAAACATATCTCAGGTTACACGGCCCAATGACCTCCGGTAAAAAAAAAAAGGGGAAAGTGACAAGATATTACTTTTACTCGCGTAAAAGTCACCGAACAACAATTAGCCATTCTTGTAGTCAAGGTTATTTTACCGTTTTCTGAAATAAACTGTTTTTAAAACGACCCGTTGTTTGTTTGTTTGTTTATGATGTTGGTTTAAACCTTCTTTGTGTGTCTCGTGTTTATTTATGTAATAGAGATTTCTGAAAGTTTGGATTTTATAGCCATGTCTCTCTTTTTTCATGAAAATGCGTTATCAAGGATCGATAATTTAATATCTGGGTTCCATATGACCCACTAATATTAAATTAATTAAATATCATTATATGAAGCAATCGTAGAGAAATCTGAAAACAAATCTATCAAGTCTATATGTATATATACATATATACATATGTATATATTATATTTACATTTATATACATATATCCATATATATATATGTACAGTATGTATGTATGTATGTATGTATCTATACAGTATATTATATATATATATACACATACATACATACAGACACACATTATATATGGATATGTGTATATATATACACACACAAATAAAACAATCTATCAATCAACAATATTCCATATACTGTGTATGAAGGTAAGTACCCATATATATATATATATATATATATATATATATATATATATATATATATATATATATATATATATATATATGTACATACATACATACGTATATATATATACATACGTATACATATGTATCAATCTATCAAGCAACAAAGCCCAGAGATTAGGCTGGCCAGAGCAAGAACTGTTCTGCAGCACATAACAAGGAGGGATTAACTACGAACTCTCGGTTCAAGGATTATGGGATTTCTGAGAGATTAAGCGAGATTATCCGAGCTATAGAACACAAATCCAGATTAAACACACTGAGAATGATAGGCCCTTGTCTGTCTATTGGAGCTTTTGGGGGGAAGTGTTTTGATCAATAGCCAGCGATTGTGCTTTGATGGGAAGTACCTGGTGGACATCCGTTTATCCAAAAGAGTAGATATATATACGAATGGTTATCTATCTATTTACTTATCTTTTGCTTTTGTGTGTGTATATATATACATATATGTATATATAAATATACATAAATACATAATTATATATATATATATATATATATATATATATATATATATATATATATAATATATATATATAGAAACAAAAGATAATTTAAATAAACAGATAGATAACCATTCATATATATCTACCCTTTTGATTAACGGATGTCCAGTGCTTGCAGTCAACGCACAATCACAAGCTATTGATCAAAACACTTCCCCAAAAGCACCAATACGTATACATAAATACATACATACATACATATATATATATATATGTGCAAAGTCTCGCTAGTTCTTTAATGCTTACTCATACTTCTCTCGACATGATCAGTTTATCCTATGTATTCCTGTATATTTTTCCGCTCCCATTATCTCTCTCTCTCTCTCTCTCTCTCTCTCCTTCCCACCTCTACCCTCCCACCTCTCCTCTCCTTCCCAAACGGTGAAAACCACTTTTTTTTTTAAGCAACGAACACAGTAATAAAAGACGAAAAAAAAAATAAAAAAAAGAAACCTTCCTTTTGACGTAGGAGGACACGAGAAGAACAGTAATGGCGTATTTTTATGCCCTCTCCTTTTTCCAGAGATCAAAAAGGCCTATTGAGAGACACCGCACTCTAATTATATGACTGTTTCCTGCCGGAGTGCCTCTTTCACCCTATCTCTCCTTCTTCATCTCTCCTTAGAGAGGTGGGGTGGGGGGGGGGTAATATCCGGACTCATTTAAAAGCCCTTTGTCTATCCTCCGTCCCCGGGGGACGGACAGGGAGCGAAAAAAGTCTCCTTCCCACAGGAACTTTATATTTCTGTAAGTGAAAGGAGAGTTATCCTTTTTGTGAGGGGTGGGGTTCCTGGGGGAAGGGGGCCCCTGGGGAGATGGGAATGGGAGAAGGGGGCCCAGGGGGAGAGGGGAATGGGGGTGGGGTTCCTGAAGGAGAGGGCCCAGGGGGAAGAGGGGAATGGGGGAGGGGTTCCTAGGAGGAGGGGGTCCCATAGGGGGGCCCAGGGGGAGAGGGGAATGGGGCTGGGGTTCCAATATAGGAGGGGACCCAAGGGTAGAGGGGAAATGGGGTGTGGGGTTCATTGGAGGAGGGGGCCCAGGGGGGGAATGGGGTGGGGTTCCAAGGAGGAGGGGAGTCCAAGGTAGAGGGGAATGGGGGGTGGGGTTCCAAAAAATAGGGGGGCCCAGGGGGGATGGGAACAGGGAGTGGGGTTCCCAAAGTAGGGGGCCCAGGGGGGAGGGGAATGGGGTGGGGTAACTAGAAGTAGGGGGTCCCAGGGGGAGGGGGCCCAGGAGGAAAGGGGAAATGGGGGGTGGGGTTCATAGAAGGAGGGGGCCATGGGGAGAGCGGAATGGGGTGGGGTTCCTAGGAGGAGGGGGTCCAGGGATTGAGGGGAATTGGAGTGGGGTTCCAAGAAGTAGGGGGGCCCAGGGGGGAGGGGAATGGGGGATGGATTTCCAAGAGGTAGGGGGCCCAGGGGGGAGGGGAATGGGGAGTGGGGTAACTAGAAGTAGGGGGTCCCAGGGGGAGGGGGCCCAGGAGGAAAGGGGAAATCGGGGTGGGGTTCATAGGAGGAAGGGGACCAGGGGGAGGGGAATAGGATGGGGTTCCTAGGAGGAGGGGAGTCCAGGGGTACAGGGGAATGGGGGGTGGGGTTCCAAGAAGTAGGGGGCCCAGGGGGGAGGGGAATGGGGGTGGGGTAACTAGAAGTAGGGGGTGTCCAGGGGGAAGGAGCCCAGGGGGAGAGGGGTATAGGGGTGGAGTTCCTAGGGGGAGGGGTCCCAGGGGTAGGAGGCCTAGGAGGAGGGGTCCCAGTGGTAGGGGGGCCAGGAGGAGAGGGAATGGGGAGTGGGGAATGGGGGTGGAGGGGAAAGGGACGAATGTCGGCTTCCTATTCAGGTCCAACTTCCCGACGCTCTTGTTGGGTTTATTTTTTTCGAAACCTAATGAGAAAGTTTTTCCCGTCCGAGTTTGTGGCGTTTGTGGTTTTTTTTTTTCCTGGTATTAGAGAGGTTGAAGATTGTAGCTTAAAAAAGGCACAAAGAAAGTTCAGCAGAACTTATGACATTTGCTTGGTTAATTTATGGTATATTTTGTACACTACGCCGTCTTACTAACTTTCAAATAATTGCACTTAAATCTTCCCTATTGATATACTGAGTATTTGATGTATTTCATTCAAATCTGCTGAATCATTTTATTCGAAATTATACTTTGAATATATTAGCAAACATTTCGTATCATTAAAACTGCTATATTTGTTTTATTTCCAAACAACATATGGACACAAGACTTTCTTATCTCGATTGTTTTCGAACTGCTTATATATTCAACAAATTTCCTTTAATTTTAATCTACTTTTATCTATTCTAAATCGAAACTCACACTAAGTATGGCCATATAATTTTTCTTGTATTTATGAAAATTATAATTCTCTTACCTCCAAAGATATCATCACATGGATTTTTATTAATTTATCTAGACGTTTTGCTAAAAATCTTTTACTGTAGCCTTTCCTATTTTTTTTTCTTCTTCTACCTGCCGCTATCAAAATTATCATGAATTATATTTACCTAAGTTTTCTTGCATCTACGAGTAATAAAAACCTTGTACTGTAGCCTGTAGCCTTTTCTATTTTTTATATATTTTTTTTCTATCACTATCAAAATTGTCATGAATTATATTTACCTAAGTTTTCTTGCATCTATTAAGGTTACATTTTCCTAACTCATAATACGAGTGTATGCTATATTAGTCTCTCAGTATTCACAGATGAGCCTCTGAAATCTCTCTGAAATTTGTCCGCGTACATTTCTCGCCCAAACGAGACACCTACCTCGCGTAACATTCTTCTTCATCGTGGTTATAATGGTAAATGTGCGCGAGGAACGAACGCCTAAATATTCATTTGCTTCTCTACATTTCCCAAGAGGGATTACAGGAGGATTTTCGCGTCCCCTAAACTATCTTGAAAACATTTTGTGGATGAGGATATTCCACTTTCGTAATGTCTCTATTTTTGTTTTTGTTTTCTGTCCTTAGTGGGTAAGACTTTTTGTTATTATTGTTTTCTTACAGGGTAGTCTATATATATATATATATATATATATATATATATATATATATATATATATATATATATATATATATATATATATATATATATATTATACACACATATTTATATATATAGTCTAAATTCAACCAAATTCTGTCTAAATTTAATCAAATTCTGTCTAAATTCAATTAAATTCTGTCTAAATTCAATCAAATTCTGTCTAAATTCAATCAAATTCTGTCTAAATTCAATTAAATTCTGTCTAAATTCAATCAAATTCTCTCTAAATTCCATCCAATTCTCTCTAAATTCAATCAAATTCTCTCTAAATTCAACTAAATTCTGTCTAAATTCAATTCAATTCTGTCTAAATTCAAATTCAGTTCAAACCGTCCTTGAGAATACGAGTTATGAGCCCGGGGTCCATTGTTCTAATGAAGAATTCAGTGACAGCTGTCCTTGTGACGTGACGTGGAATTGGGCCAAGCGCCAAATATTACCGTACAGAATTGGCATCTTCAGCCCCCTAGCTTGTCATAATCCTGTCATAACACCGTGGATGAAAATATGAATTCTCTGAAGGAATCTGTTATCCAGTTTGATAAGATTTATCGACTTTAACCGTACTGTATGTCATTCGCGAATGTCACTCTACTCACTCTCTCTCTCTCTCTCTCTCTCTCTCTCTCTCTCTCTCTCTCTCTCTCTCTCTCTCTCTATATATATATATATATATATATATATATATATATATAAATTTA
Source organism: Macrobrachium rosenbergii (assembly GCA_039081455.1). NCBI lineage: Eukaryota > Metazoa > Arthropoda > Malacostraca > Decapoda > Palaemonidae > Macrobrachium > Macrobrachium rosenbergii. The sequence goes on from JANJGK010008372.1 coordinate 15,312, forward strand.
TATACATATAAAAAATGTATATATATATATATATATATACATATATAACGAGAGAGAGAGAGAGAGAGAGAGAGAGAGAGAGAGAGAGAGAGAGAGAGAGAGAGAGAGAGAGACGAGGGTACACTTTAGTTGCAATGACACGTGCACAGACGTTCATCAAGATTCCGAACAAGTAGCCCTCCTAGAAAAGGGGCTGAATAGAAATATAATTGCCTCAAAAATCTACTAATGACGTCAAAAACATATTTTAATTGAACATCATTAAAAGGTTTTTTTTTCTTTTTCTTTACTCTACCTAAGAGACCTAATTTTTCTTGAGCTTGTTTCAATTATCACACTTTTCATCCTAAGCGCGCGCGCTCTCTCTCTATCTCTGGATTTTCTCTCTCTCTCTCTCTCTCTCTCTCTCTCTGAATTTTCTAAGTAAAAAAAAAAGAGATCTTTTTAAGCTTTGTGTTGCTTATATATATATATATATATATATATATATATATATATATATATATATATATATATATATATATATATATATATATATATATTGTCTTTATGCTATCAGGGCTAAGTAAAATGTTACGTCTCAGTTCTTGCCAAATGTTACCAAACGTTACAGGCCTCGTAACTGGCAACAAAGCATTAGATTTTGGGAGAAATAGGAATTTAAATTTTGTGGATTATCTATCAGCTTTTCCTCTTCTTTAACATTCACCGGACTCCTTTAATAATAATAATAATAATAATAATAATAATAATAATAATAATAATAATAATAATAATAATAATAATAATAATACATTATGATGGAACTCTAAACAAAATTTTACTGGCTATCAATAAAATCTAGTTTACCTCGAACATTCCCTCTTTGACTGAACTAATATGCGATGCGAATTCCCATGCTTTTATTGCGGCTAAAACGAGAAAAAAAAAGCAAAAGCAAAAAAAATAATTTCCTTTTTTTAAAGGCTACCGACAATAACAAACATCAAAGGAATGCCGACGCAAAAAATCATACGTACGGTAAAATGGTATTTTATAAATGCGCTCTTTTTATTTTATTATTTTTTTTTTTAGAGATATTTCCCGACTGGATTTCAGAGCTGGACATTTCAGAATGTCTGTAACCCGGGGGCGGCTTGCGCACGTCATGCTGAAATCTGCTGAAATCCGGATTCTTGTCGATGAAATCCGTATTTTGGTTGCGAGAGGAATGTGGGGAGGGGGGTGGGATACGGTTGGAAACGTGCGCATGTTTCTGACATGGCCGGGAATATTTATGGGCGTAATTGAAAATGACACGAATAAAGATTGACATATTAAATTAAGGCAGGTTTAATTATTTCTCACGGCAAAATGAACAATAATAAAGATAACTAGACGAACGCAATTAATTGCAAATGACAGATACCAAGTATTTTACATGTCAAAATAAATTCTCTTAATGAAATGAAAATATTTACTGAAATTCGTTGAAAGTTTTGTAAAAATAACAGATAAGAGAACAAAAATTGTGAGTTTTGCAGGTAATTATAAGGAACGAAAGATAGTGAAATATTAGTACGCAATAAAATGCAGAGAAGAACAGAGGAACAGAGAAGAAACAACAGAAATAGAAAACAGACACACAGACAAGAAGAACAGTGGAACAGACAAGAAACAAGTAACAGAAGGTAGACACAGACAAGCAAAACGAGAAAACATTAAACAGAAAAAACGCAAAACGTTTTTCGCGAAAATTGAAACAGAAAAATTCAGGTTGTTTTGATTGATTGAGAGAGAGAGAGAGAGAGAGAGAGAGAGAGAGAGAGAGAGAGAGAGAGAGAGAGAGAGAGAGAGAGAGAGAGCACAGTTAAATTACTCTCAATAATTTCATTTCAGAATTGGTGCCCATAATTTCATCTCGAAATAGCTTTGTACAAAATCATTTTCTATGATTTCATTAAAAATCACTTTTGGCAAGTTTACAACGAAGCATTGTGTACCTACTCAATTTCGCCTTTATTGAGTTAAGGAATAATAATAATAATAATAATAATAATAATAATAATAATAATAATAATAATAATAATAATAATAATAATAATAATAATAATAATAATAATAATTTCCAAAAGAGAAAATCTTCACTCACTCACAGGCGTCATGGCAACTGGGTTCAGGAATAATAATAATAATAATAATAATAATAATAATAATAATAATAATAATAATAATAATAATAATAATAATAATAATTTCCCAAAAAGCAATTCTTCACTCACTCACAGGCATCATGGCAATTGAGTTCAGGAATAATAATAATAATAATAATAATAATAATAATAATAATAATAATAATAATAATAATAATAATAATAATAATTTCCAAAAGAGAAATTCTTCACTCACTCACAGGCGTCATGGCAATTTCAACACCGGTAATGAATTCGCGATGCGATGAGTATTATAACGTTAAGAGTTAATTATCTGAATAATTACTCCAGCCCCTTAATCGTCATTGATTTATCTTCCAGTAGTCTTCGGACATAATCTAATTAGTTTTGGAAATTCTATAGCGACCTCCAATTCGAACGAAGTCTTATGAAAAGCGGGCGATAAGATATGGTGAAAATGTTCGCTCCGGGAGGCTATGAATTTATTTGCGAAAGGCCAGAATTAACGTAAAGAAAAAGTTACCAAATAGAATAGAATATATTGAATTTAGGCCAAATGCCAAGCGCTGGGACACATGAGGTCATTCAACGCTGAAACGGAAACTGGCAGTAAAAGTTTGAAAGGTGCACCAGGAGGAAAGCCTCAAAGCAGTTGCACTATGAATCAATTGTTAGGAGAGGGTGGAAAGTAAGATGAAAGAAATAATATGAATGGAGGTACAGTAAAAGAAATAAAAGGGGTTGCAGCTAGGGGTCGAAGGGACGCTACAACGGACCTTAAGTAATGCCTACAGTGTAGCGTATGAGGTGCACTGACGGCACTACCGTCCTACGGGGAAGTTACCAAATAACTTTCGTTTGTATTACTACAATATGATTTAGTTTATGAAAATTCATTAAAGGAAATTTCATATTGTTAAGGAATGGTGACGTGTGCCAAAGGTCTCCGTCAGTTTTCCATTACCATGATAAAGTTTAATATAAAAATAACTTCAGAGAATATTGTTCGTCACACAAAACGTCTATTACAGCTCTCTAAGTCCAACTCTTATATTTTATACATACGTCGATTTCATAAACAAGAAACTAAGCTCCAAATTCAAGTCATTTAAATGAATAAATTTTAGTTTTCTGTAAAAGAAAACTATTGCGCAGGCTTTGTCTGTCCGTCCACACTTTATTCTGTCCACCCTCAGATCTTAAAAACTACTAAGGCTAGAGGGCTGCAAATTGGTATGTTGATCATCCACCCTCCAATCATAAATCATGCCAAATTGCAGCCCTCTAGCCTCAGTAGTTTTTATTTTATTTAACGTTAAAGTTAGCTATAATCGTGCTTATGTCAACGGTAAAGGCCAGGCCACCACAGGCCCGTGGCTAAAGCTTCATGGGTCGTGACTCATACAGCATCATACCGAGACCACCTGAAAGACAGAGCTATTTTCGGTGGCCTTGATTATACGCCGTAGTGGCTGTACAGAAAACTCGATTGCGCCGAAGAAACTTCGGCGCATTTTTTACTTGTTTCTTATCGTATTTACCTACAGCGTCCACTCTCATTTCCTCCCGCCATCACAAGCAACAAGGACTGAACAACCGCCTATGGAACACTTTTCCTAACATTAAACTCTACCCACACCGACAAACACCCAAATTATAATCCGACGCCTCATCTGAAAATCAAATCAGTTCCATCATGCTGATATAGAAATTGGAAATCATCCGGTATAGGCCTATCCTTTGACCATATCAGTTACAAATGATTTAACCCGCGAATTGACACTTCCTATACAGATGACAATATCGTTCCGGAAGAATAATTTCAGTATTTTGTAACAAAGAGATTTTATCCTTAAAGTCAAGTTTTTCTTGATTTCATCGCTGGTCGCTGGTATAGTGGTTAGTGTCTTGAATACCACTCAGATATCATGGGTTCGCGCCTCCCCCAGGGTGATGAAAAATCACTGGCTCCGTATAATGATCAGGTACCGCCGCGGTGTGGGGTCTGCGGTGGGAGGTTGAAACCAACATATTCTTTGGAAGCTTGAATTTTGAGTCAATGGCCCCGTGGGCTTGATCCGTATGAATAGGTTTCATGTACTGAATAAATAAAAATTAATATCTAGAACTCGCATTCACATCCTTTTATATAATATACGCTCTTGTAATTGGGGGTTCATTCCTTAAGTACGAGGATTTGCTCTACAAAGCTGACCGGTGCTGTCTTGTTTATTTTCTCATCCGTTTCAACTATGTACATCTATTGCAGTTCTCTGTTCGTCTACTTGTCTACTCTGCAGCAAGGACAATCTTTATTTGTCTACTCAACAGTAACGACCCCATTTTATTTTGTCTAATATTTTGCAGTGACCTCACTTCCTTTGTCTACTCTGTCGCAATGACCCCACTTTATTTTGTCTAATCTGTTGCAATGACCCCACTGTATTTTGTCTAATATGTTGCAATGACCCCACTTTATTTGTCTACCCCGCGGCAATGGCCCCACTTTATTTGTCTACCCCGCAGTAATGGCCCCACTTTATTTGTCTACCCCACAGCAATGGCACCACTTTATTTGTCTACCCCGTAGCAACGGCCCCACTTTATTTGTCTACCCCACAGCAATGGCCCCACTTTATTTGTCTACCCGACAGCAACGAACCCAATTTTCTGTCTACTGCATAGCAAAGATCAAACTTTATATGTGTAATCTACAGCAATGGCCTAATGTATCTGATACTTTACAGCAATAATCATTAATTTACACCAACCCAACGATTCCTTGCGCTTAAAAGGGGCTGATCATAAGAGCAACTACCAGCGCTGGCATAAGACCAGTCCAGGAACGAGAAGATGAACAACAACAACAAAAATAACAATAACAAAAAGAACGGTTCTCGACGCCAACAAAACTTAGCCTCAAAAACAGATTCCTCCCTAAGACTCTTTGCTCGTCCGCCGGAGAAGCCTTATGCCACCTTATGCCACGCGCCACAGACTCTACGGTTGGAATTACAAAGACCTAAGGGAGAAAGAAAAAAAGAAAAGAAAAGGAGAAACAAAAAGGGGGGTGCTGGAGGCTAAAACGCCTCTTTTCATCTAATGAACGAGTCCCTTTCATCTTTCGTTTTTTTTTTTCTTTACGTAAGCTGTGATTACCTGCTAGAACCTTTGAGGTGGAGAGGTGTGATAAATGACAGGAGAAAACTTTTTAATGAATAGGTGTTGTGACGCCTAATGACAGGGGGAGGGGGAGGGGGGGAAGAGGAGGAAAAGAAAAAGGAGAGGTACAGAGAGAAGATCAGACTCCTTGGCAGATGCGAGTGTAGGAGGCGTGATGAGAATGATTTAAGGGGAGGAAAAACGAGTACAAAATGCGCCAAAGTTTCTTCGGCGCAATCGAGTTTTCTGTTCAGCGTATAATCAAGGCCACCGAAATTCGATCTATCTTTCGGTGGTCTCGGTGTAATGCTGCATGAGCTATGGCCCATGAAACTTTAACCACGTCCCGGTGGTGGCCTATCCTAAATCGTTGCTGGAAGCTCGATTATGGCTAACTTTAACCTTAAATAAAATAAAGTCTACTGAGCCTAGAGGGCTGCAATTTGGTGTGTTTGAAGACTGGAGGGTGGATGATCAACATACCAATTTGCAGCCCTCTAGCCTCAGTAGTTTTTAAGATCTGAGGGCGGAGAGTAAAAGTGCGGACAGAAAAAGTGCAGATGGAAAAAGTGCGGATAGAATAAAGTGCGGACGGACAGACAATAGTTTTCTTTACAGAAAGCTAAAAAGTGAATAAACAAATAAACAACGTATATAACTAAATAGATAACTGAATAAATAACGCAAAAGACGAATAAACAAACAAATAAACATATAAATATATAATAAATCAAAACATTAATAAATGGAATCTCTCCCGTCTCTCAAAGCAATCAGGAGATTAAAAACACGCATCTACAAAACGGCACCTAAAGGTTAAGTATGTTGACTGTACTAAAACTCAGACGATATCCCTATTTTCAATCACGTCAGATTACATATTCATCAACGCCTCTCCTACTGACAGTGCAGTGCGCTCTTGAACTACAGCAGATTGTTAAGTAGCTGTTGTTGATTGTTAAGTAGCAACCGTAGATTGTTAAGTAGCTACAGTAGCTTGTTAAGTAACTACTGTAAGACGTTAAGTACCGCTCGTCATCTCCCGTCCTTGTAAACAAACCGGTATCTTCGTTCAAACAAACATGAAGGGAAATGTTTGAAGATCTTGTTTGGCGAAACTCGACGTAATCTTGTTCGTGTTTGTAAACAAGGGATGTAGGGGGGGGGGCTTAGGTGAATTATTATTATTATTATTATTATTATTATTATTATTATTATTATTATTATTATTATTGCTTTGGTGAATTATTATTATTATTATTATTATTATTATTATTATTATTATTATTATTATTATTATTATTATTATTATTATTGTGGTTGTTATTATTATTATTATTATTATTATTATTATTATTATTATTATTATTGCTTAGGTGAATTATAATTATTATTATTTTATTATCATTATTATTATTTTGCTCAGGTGAATTATTACTATTATTATTATTATTATTATTATTATTATTATTATTATTATTATTATTATTATTATTATTATTATTATAGACATAAATTACACAACTGTGTGATTGTGATATATTGCAAATGTCAGAATTAATCAGTATACAACTTGAAGCGTTCGGAAATTCCCAGTTGCATAATCTTTATTTCTGTCGTTATCACTGAATCAAAATAAAACAATTTTTTATTTCATCTCTTGATTGAATATTCATAATACTTTATTATTATTGCTATTGTTCAGAAGAGCACACAGCCACATCAGATATGATTCGTTTATTAACACAGCAATTATTATGAGACTTGAATCATTCTGATGTTTTCAAATGTACACGGAATCTTTCCATAAATATAAAAGGGAATACCTTTTATTTGCAATAACTTTTACTAGTAAACTGAAATTTAATATTGACTAAAAAAGTAAAAAATGCGCCGAAGTTTCTTCGGCGCAATCGAGTTTTCTGCACATCCGCTACACCGTATAATCAAGGCTACCGAAAATAGATCTATCTTTCGGTGGTCTCGGTATAAAGCTGTATGAGCCGCGGCCCATGAAACTTTAACCACAGCCCGGTGGTGGCCTATCCTATATCGTTGCCAGAAGCACGATTTTGGCTCATTTTAACCTTAAATAATAAAACTACTGAGGCTAGAGGGCTGCAATTTCGTATGTTTGATGACTGGAGGGTGGATGATCAACATACCAATTTGCAGCCCTCTAGCCACAGTAGTTTTTAAGATCTGAGGGCGGAGAGAAAAAAGTGCGGACGGACAGACAATGCCGACACAACAGTTTTCTTTCACAGAAAACTAAAATACGGAAAACATAAAGAAGGCAAGACTTATGAAAAATTCTGACAGAGGACAGCATTACCTGATAATCACTCCTTCCCTTTCTTTTAAATCTTCAGCTGAAAACCCTTATGGACAGAGTCAAAAGATATAAGCCCAAGAGGCCTCCGGAGGGGAAATCAGTCTGCACAGAGACAAATTATAGGAAAACGTGATAAATTAATTATGAGGAAACAGAATATAAAATCAACACACCTGAATTCAGGAGACGTCAGCAGAATCAAGGATGAATTTGCCACTCGCTATTACAAACTGATACGAGAGACAGGTATATCTATCAAAAGTCGTTCATAAAGATTATATATTAATTAATCCCACTTGCAGATACAAAACATTTCTTGGCGATTTTGACTAAATTCAATCAGAATCAGTAGAAAAAATTCTACGGCTAAAAGCAATATATTTCATGATTTAACATCAACGTCCTTGTTCAATTCAGCTACGGGCATTTTCATTACAGATATATGTGGTTATGAAATTCCTCTCTCTCTCTCTCTCTCTCTCTCTCTCTCTCTCTCTCTCTCTCTCTTGTATGAAAGAGCTGATGGTTGGAAAAACACGACAAGTGATAAGTGCTTCTTGACAAGGGATATTTTATGTAAGATACACCACATCGATTTCTTATGAAAGACGCGCCTCAGATTTTCTCTCTCTTTCGACCTCACTTAAATGTGGAGAGAAAACAATTTTCATACATATATATATATATATATATATATATATATATATATATATATATATATATATATGTACATATCTGTATAACATTATATATATATATATATATATATATATATATATATATATATATAGAGAGAGAGAGAGAGAGAGAGAGAGAGAGAGAGAGAGAAATATCAACACACAATCACGTATGGAACAGAAATAAATTTCTGACTCACATCAGGATCGAACCCAGGTCTTTCAAATGAAAGGCAAGAGCGCTGCCAACCAGGCCACGCAAGTCATTTGAAAGACCTGGGTTCGATCCTGATGTGTCAGAAATTTACATATATATATATATATATATATATATATATATATATATATATATATATATATATATATATATATATATATATAATATATATATATATATATATATATATATATATATATAAATGTTAACAAAACGAATAAAATCATATTCCCAGATAAGAGAGAGAGAGAGAGAGAGAGAGAGAGAGAGAGAGAGAGAGAGAGAGAGAGAGAGAGAGAGAGAGAGAGAGAGAGAGAGAATTCATAATTGACAGGACCGTAATTGGAAACAGCTGTGGAAAAATAAGCTTTTTAAATGACTCCAAAAAAAGTCCCCCTAATGATATTCGATAATGACGTGTTTTTATCATTAGGGGATTTGCGTCAATATTTTATTCCTGTCAACCCCATTCCTCGTTTTGTAACTAAATGCAGATCTGACCATATATATATATATATATATATATATATATATATATATATATATATATATATATATATATATATATTTATATTATATATATATATATACATATATATATATATATATATATATATATATATATATATATATATATATATATATATATATATATATACATGTTTGTGCATTATTAACCCTTTCCTTACACTTTCCGTCCATAAAACAACTATAACAACTTTTTTTTAATCAATTCCATATTACGTTTTCTTTTTCCATCTAACCGTCTTCCATTTTTCATTCTATCAAATGACCTTCTATCCTTCCGTTAAAATTATGTCTATTTAATTATAATCCCCAAATTTCTTTCACCACCTACGATTAGGCCCTCCCCTCCGAGCCGAAGTTGGGACTAGGCCATCATGGCTCTTGTAAAAAAAGATCTTTCACAATTTCTCCACTGTTCAAATAAAAGGTTCCCAGAGAGAATTCCTTCGTAAAGTCTGGGTTTGTTCCTTGAGAAATTGTTTGTGTACAGGACTTGTCACAAACGAAAAAACCAAGTCGTTTGTGGGCGCTAATGTTGGCGTTTCTAAGCGGCTCTTGTTTGTATGGTGGAGTGAGATGCGTTCAAATAGGAAGGTTGGAGACGTGAAGCTTCTAGCTCTATGAAGCTTCGAGCTCTACGAAGCTTCAAGCTCTGTGAAGCTTCAGGATCTACGAAGTTTCAGGCTCTATAAAGCTTCAAGCTCTATGATGCTTTAGGCTATATGAAGCTTCGAGCTCTACGAAGCTTCAAGCTCTGTGAAGCTCGAAGTTCCATGAAGCTTCGATCTTTGGTAAGCTTCAAGCTCTATGAAGGTTCTGGCTCTATGAAGCTTCGAGCTCTATGCAGCTTTAGACTGTATGAAGCCTCGAGCTCTACGAAGCTTCAAGCTCTATGAAGCTTCAAGCTCTGCGAAGCTTCGTGAAGCTTCGAGGTTCATGAAACTTCAAACTCTGTGAAGCATCAAGGTCTGTAAAGCTTCAAGCACTAAGGAGCTTGAAGCTCTACGTCATTTAATGTAATTTTAAATGTGCTAAAATATTCCTCCTTTATCATAAGGGGATAAAACCATCACGCCAATACTCCTTTTAAATGAGTAATGTTCTAGCTATGTAAATATTTTAAATAATAATCTCAGTAACTGACGCTAATATAATCATTCCTTTTAGCCTTAACAGAGGCCTGTAATGTATTATATGATTTCGCTCCTCATAACTGAATTACCAGCCCTAAAGGGATTATAACTCAGGATAACTGTATTACTTAAACAATTATTCCATCCGAATTTAATAATCCTCGAATATAATTATTAGTAATTTGACCATTTCCCATTCCATAACGAGGCGCGTCTACTTCTTCCTTTCAGGTTTAATAAAACTTTATGGCTTCTTTCCATTTGTTATTCCATTTAGGTCAGGCTGGTTGAAGACATTCGCTTGTTCATTTGATGGACTTTTCCATTAAGCAGTTAAGAAAACTTATTATCGTTTAACTAGTATTCTCTCTTTCTCTCTCTTTTCTTCTCTATTTAGGAACGGGATGGTTCATTCATGTGGAGAGAATGGAAAAAATCGTTAGCGAAAATGTAATGTAATACAAAAATTTGCACTGAAATGAGAGCAGTGAGATTTAAAAATATCAACACACACACACACATATATGTATGTATGTATATATATATATATATATATATATATATATATATATATATATATATATATATATACATATATACATATATACATATATATATATATATATATATATATATATATATATATATATATATAATCAAAATCTTAACGAGACGGAATAAAAATAGCGTTTCTCAATCATTCCCTATCAGATCAGATCATCTCCACTAAACGGACGTGGAATCTTTCTCCATCTCCGGAGCAGAATTTCAAATTCCGGGATAAACCGCGTTCTGAAAATAAAAACTATAACCACCATTTCTCGGAGTCGGATCAGATTAAAAAAAAAAAAAGGAAAAATCTTATATCTCCGCTTCAGAAAATCTTTCTTTTGTTTTCTTTGAGGAAAGACTCTATCTAGAGATGAGGTTATTACTTAGAGGGAGATCTCCCCAAGCAACCACCCCCCTAACTCCCGCCCCTTCACCCCCGACCCCCCGTTCCTTGAGGACTTTTACCTCCTGGTGAGGACCTCTTATGTAGGATCTTGACGAGGAGATATTGTAGATAAGGAGGAAGGGGCAAATTGGATTTCTTGTCCATCATGGACATGCAAGTGGTAATACTTTCCCGTTTATTGTATGTCTTATTTGTTGATATATGTGTGTGTATATGTATATGTGTATATATACATATACATATATACATATACATATATATATATATATATATATATATATATATATATATATATATATATACATATATATATATATATATATATATACACATATATATATATATATATATATATATATATATATATATATATATATATATATTAACTTGACGAATTGCACAGTTGCACTGT
>JANJGK010008373.1:0-25000 GCA_039081455.1 Macrobrachium rosenbergii
GCCTCACGCCGCCTGCTGAAAGTTCGAATTGATTGTCATAAGGGGGTCAGTTATAGAACTGGAGTCATATTATCTAATCTGGAGTTCTCAAATATTCGATAACACGCCAAAAAGTGTAAGACTGAAACTGATTATCAGGATTTTAAAGTACCTTCCATAGTTCCCATTTCTTTGCTTCTTATCCTTGAATCACTTTTTATTAAACTAAATAGCACCAAGATTGAACAACCAAACTACCTCAACATCTCTTTAACTGACATGAGTTTACCCCGGCCTGGGAGTCTTTGGTTATGTCACTCTGCTTTTGTACTTCGTCCAACTTGTAACCTTTTTTCCACATTTTTTCTCATACAACTTTGTTTTATATTTTGGTTGTATATATACTATATATAATATATTTATATATAAATAATATACATATATATGTGTATATATACATGTGTATATAAATATATATATGTATATATATACATATATATATATATATATATATATATATATATATATAAAAAATATATATATATATATATATATATATATATATATATATATATATATATATATTACTAACAGGACCTCATTCAAACTGGATGGTATCTATTGGAGTTATTTAACTACACTAGATACCATTTAGTTTGAAAGAGGTCCTGTTAGTAATTGTACTAATGCACAAAACAATTGTGTATGTGATAAATTTAATATGTATATATAAGTATGTATATATATGTATATATCATACATATACATACATATATATAAATATATATATGCATGTGTATATATATATATGTATATATCATACATATACATACATATATATAAATATATATATGCATGTGTGTGTGTGTATATATATATATATATATATATATATATATATATATATATATATATATATATATACATATGTAATTGTAATAGCCACAACGCCCTCTTAACTTCTCGAATTCTTTGCGCTTTTATGGATACGCTTGTCACTACAAAGCCTTAAGATCCAAGTGCAAGAAATTGAAGTGGCTGTGATGTCTGGTCGCGGGAAACGAACCCGTGTCACCATAATCACAAGGAGGTCACGTTGCCGACCTGACCACGTGACTTCCCTGTGATTATGGTGACACAAACCCATGACACCATAATCACAAGGAGGTCACATTGCCGACCTGACCACGTGACCTCATTGTGATTATGGTGACACGGGTTCATTTCCCGCAACCAGACATCACAGCCACTTCAATTTCTTGCACTTGGATCTTACGGCTTTCTACTGACAAGCGTATCCAAAAAAGCGTGAAGAATTCAAGAAGTTAAGAGGGCATTGTGGCTATTACAATTACATATGTATCTGATAAAAGTGACCATTAGGTTCTACATATATACATATATAAATATTATATATATATATATATATATATATATATATATATATATATATATATATATATATATATAGAGAGAGAGAGAGAAAGAGAGAGAGAGAGAGAGAGAGAGAGAGAGAGAGAGAGAGAGAGAGAGAGAGAGAGAGAGAGAGAGAGAGAGAGAGAGAGAGAGAGGACTTTGAAATAATTTTGTTAAAACAGAATTCCATCAAATAAAAGGATCCCATAAAAATGCCAAAATGTAGAAAGTAAATGCTATATTTCAGAGCCCAACTATCTCTCTCATCAGGTAAATAGTGAATGGGAAAAAGTTACATAAAAGTTAAAGTTGACAGGGAAACAGACAAAAAAAATTTCTTTTCTTGACGTGTTAATAATAAGACACTACAGACTACAAATTTACCATATACAGACAACCAACATCCACTTTTATAGCTATTATGACATCTTTATCAAGATTGGCGTAGCCAGCAATTCATTCTCTAGAGCCTTATGGATTTGCTCCCCGGATTTCCTGGAAAAGGAAATGAACTAATCCGTAAGTAGCTGTCATCTTTAAAGTACCCCGACCATATAACTGAGAAAGCAATCCACAAAGCGAACATAATCTTCTACCGTCCCCCTCAAAAGAAGACTAGAGAGACATCCAGATACCCAGCAATAAAATAGAAATCCCACAACTGGACAGGATTAAGACGTTGACACTGACGTTGACACTGAAACTTGGAAACTCTGACCCCTTTTGCTTTTACCTAACCAAATACCTTAGCCAAATCCCTGATTAACTTCCAACAAAAGCCTCGATTGTGACCAATCTTACATCAGTTTTACAAGCAAATCACTCCCAAAGAAATTAATACAGCATAAACGTTCAGTTACGTAACCACATAAATAACCATAATCACAGAATAAAATGGAATTTGTCTCGTATAATTCATAGCAGCAGTTGTCGGTTCAAAAGCTAGATGGTGGAATCAGCTTTGATTAAAGAAAGAAATACGATGAATCTTTCAAAAGGGGCCTTGGATTCAGATATTATAGATAAAATCTTCCTCCAACCAGTGATTAAGAAGATTAAAGTTAAATTATCAACTGGAGTGACGTTGTGGCTGACCTATGGACCATCTGGTATAAATACTGTTTTTCTGTGACTTTTTCTCATTCACGATTTGCCTGATGAGAGAGACAGTTGGTCCTTGAAATATAGCATTTACTTTCTATATTTTGGCACTTTTATTGGCTCCTTATATATATATTATTTATTTATTCATATATATAATGTGTTGTACATATATATATATATATATATATATATATATATATATATATATATATATATATATATATATATATATATATATATACTGTATATATATACATATATATATATACATATATATATATATATGTATATATATACACATAAATAGATATATATAAATATATACATACATATAAATATACAGGCATTCCCCGGTTTACGACGGGTCCAGCTTACAACGTCCTGAGGTTACAACGCCTTTCAAATATATTCATCAGGAATTACTTACCGGTTTACGACCCATGTTCCAGGGTTACGATGCCGATCCGATGAAAGAAATAAGGCTCCAAAATGACAGAATAATCAAAATTTGGAGTTTTTTTAATGAAAAACTCAATAAAAATGCAGTTTACATCGTTTTCAATGCCCCAAAAGCATTAAAAGTAAGGTTTTCTTTGGATTTTTGACGATTTTTTGGCTTACGACGATTTTTGGTTTACGACGCTGCGTAGGAACGGAACCCCCGTCGTAAACCAAGGACTGCCTGTATCTATCTATCTATCTATCTATCTATCTATCTATCTATCTATATATATATATATATATATATATATATATATATATATATATATATATATATATATATATATATATATATATATATATATATATATATGTAAATATATATCAATATATATAAATATAAGTATATCATATATATATTTAAATTATATATATATATATATATATATATATATATATATATGTTTTACCTGGGAATGGACTTTAAATCCTGAGCAAGGAAGTTACTTTCATCATCTAACTGAGGAAAGGACTTACTATGAAAATTTATGTATGTGACTGAAATTGAGGCGGCAGGTAAAACATAAGAAAGAGATGAGCTGTAGGCTTTACTCAACAGGGAATTTGCAGATAAAACACTTAGGTTCACTTAAAGTCACATATATTTACATTAACACAAAATCAGAAGAATGAGAAATAAATTAGACAGGTAAACAGATTCCTGCCGAAGAACTAAATTACGATAACAAAAGGATAACTGAAGATGCTGGGGAAATCCACTTCAGGGGCACCATAGAGTAGGTTGCAGTGGTTAGAACCATGGTAAACACATTAACAATTGGAACGGGAAATCCACAGCAAGCAACTCCATCTGCAATTGATAATGCATGCAGTTACGTGATAAGGCGTGCGGAAGGAAGTAATAAGTCTCGATTTGAAACACTGGTAAACATTTACAAATTTAAATAAATACATTGCAAAAATGAAGTCAGGTCTATGGGGAAAATTGCACTTGGAATTCGAAAAGTAAATCAGAAAAAGATAAAAGAATTCGTGAGAGTTGAAAAACCCCAAACCCGAGCACGTTACCTTATGTCGGAACGTGGGTCCTCGTCGTTTTGCCAGATGGGAGGAAGGAACTTAAGGGACTCAGCACTGGAAGAATACTGGGATTATAAAGCAGCCACGTATTTTGGGATACAGCCCTGATGGGGTGGAGATCAAGGGGAAAATGTTGCTGGGTCTGCTGCTAGGGTGTCTCTGCCTAGGTTCAGGTTGCGTGGCTCCTTTTATGACTTCTGCTGGAATATCTCCCCATGCTCTCAGCACCCCATTTTCTATGGGTGCGCACATGGGTTTTTGGCGCAATCCCATGACCTCGCGATTGTCTGGTCAGCTGCATGGTAAGGCAACAACAAAGTGGAAGTTGGTTGCTATGGGGCCTTCCAAAACTTTCTCTTTGGGTAAACCCCCATTATTGGTTCATCTGGTACCTGCAATGGCGATTTTGTCTCCAGACGGCTTTGCACTTGAAATAGAGGTTTTGAGGCAGTCACGGGGTTCGAGAGAAAGAATTAACAGTGTCCAGGGAACGATAATATGAGATCTAAGAAGGGGCAATGTTTTCCAAGACCTCCTTGTCAGTCAGCAGTGTGATTAAAAGTTACCGTTCTTTTGAAAAGAATAAAACAATTCAAGTTTACAGAAAATTCTTTTAAAGGAATAAAAGTTATGTTTCACTGTTCCTTTGTTGAAATTATATATATATATATATATATATATATATATATATATATATATATATATATATATATATATATATATTATACATGTGTTTGTTTCACATAAAATTACAAAATATATAACTTAAAAATTACCGATAGTATATGTAAAAATAATACAATGCAAAACCATGCATACACGCAACTACATGTGTATGTTTAACAGGGATGAAATACCCCTACATAACAGACAGCTAAATATTTTTCCCGCTTTGTAGCACTAGTGAATCGATTTGAATACTATGTCTTTTATCTTTTCCTTTTTTAATTTCTTCTATCGCTGGTAAATCGGATCATCTTTTATTCCATTTTGTATGACGTAAGCGCAGACAAAAGACCGAGGCACCCGAAAAGAATACTGAAATAAATGTTGTCGAGAAAATAAATGGTGAGAGAGAGAGAGAGAGAGAGAGAGAGAGAGAGAGAGAGAGAGAGAGAGAGAGAGAGAGAGAGAGAGAGAGAGAGAGAGAGGATTTACAGGGAGTCTCGATAAACAACTCAATTTATCATCAAGCAGCTGGGAGGGAAAACAAGAGGCCGCATCAAAACCCGGAATAAAAATTCCAACCAAAAGTCCTCCTCCGTCTGCTATTGGAGCTCAACTCTATAATGGAATATTTTCCAAAGTATAGTGGAACATTAAGGTGTAGAGAGAGAGAGAGAGAGAGAGAGAGAGAGAGAGAGAGAGAGAGAGAGAGAGAGAGAGAGAGCCATCTTCCATATGTACATATAAAAAGAAAGAAAACAATATCAAGCACAAAACTATCCGTTATTTCTCTCAAAGCATTCGACACCCGGGTAGCATTTGAAACAAAGACATCGCTGGGCAAATTATTGAATGAATGGGATAGCAAGAAAGGTAATTACAATGCGGTATGAAAATGGTATAACTAATTAGTAGCCATATATGAAGCAATAAAATTGCAAAAAAAAAAATATTATAGGTAATATGGTTTCTGTAGCAGCATATTCTCAAATCTGTTCCGTTTACTAATTAATAAAAAAGCCTATCATATACAGGTGGTGACCTCATGAAAATGTCTGCCTTGTTTCATACCATTTTATTCAATCATTCTTTGGACATCATTGCGACGCACCGACTCCCCAACTCGTCTTGTTTTACACCATATCAGTATAGCCATTATATAGATGTCTAGCACCATCCACTGAATGTAATACTCCAGAAGGTTGTCTTCCCACTGATTACTGTGTCTACCCACTGGTTTTCTCCCTCCCTCAGTAGGCAACCTTCTATACGAACAGTGGTGGTCTCCTCGATACACCCTGCATGTCCTTCCCATCTCAACTTTGGAAAACTATTTGAGAACGCAATAACAAGGACAGCATGATTTACGTTTTATAAAGAGATAGTGCCCTGGAGAGGGTGTCATAATTATAATCATAAATCAAATTTCATGTCAATTACCAAAGTTTTAGGCAGAAATTAATCCAAGGGGAAAAAAACTGTAATCAATGATCCATGTCTCTCATATTCCTTCCCTGCGCAGCGAAGTGCCACCTCTTTGGTACAGGTACTTCTTCGGCTACTGTTCTGACCTCAACAAGATATTTGCACTTCACAGAAGATCTTGTAACGCCCGTCAGGTCACTTCTTCCCAGTGTTTTCCTAATAAGCAACTCTCGGGTTATACGACTTGATGATCGTTCCTTTCCTTCTACTGCCAAGCTTCTCTTTTCTCGAATCTCAACTTTTTCCCCTTTACCAAGGCAAGTAGCCTATATAACTTTCTCCGTAATTCACCTCCACCCTACTCCGGGCCTTGGTTAGGACAACGCGTTCGATTGCCGGTGCCATAGTCTTTGCTGTTGAAAATTATAAAGTCTCTACTTGTATCAAAATTTATAAGACTTCGTACTGAAATGAAATGTTTGAAAAGTTTAAAATAAAGTAGAAATAATGCGCCCTATCTTCTGAATGAAATGGGTAAATCTTCCACTTTTGACTTCAACGACGACAAGACCCCTAAATGATTAACGAAACCAAACTCTCTTCTCGTGTATACGATGACTGACTTGTTCTTGAAGTCACAATGATGTCACCTCCTCCTTGCACGAAGATTGGCCTTGGCTTAGTATATCAGCGTTAGAATATTCTTTCCTTACATATGAAATCAAAGACTTCCTGCCCTTAAAAATGAAATCTAAACCTTCCTTGCCTTAGATACGGAATATAAATTATCTTGAGTTATAATAATTACATTTTAACGATGTACCGCGAATGAAGTAAACGTTAATCTTAAAATAAGGTGAGATTAAGAGAGGTCAGAACTTTCACTGGAAGCACAACTATTGGTCTAATTCGAAAAATGACAAGACTCCTCTTCAAAATAATGGAAGACTCCCCATGAAGCAAGAATAACTGTATTGTCTCCTCTTGAAATGGGAAAGACGATAAAAGTTTCTTTAAGCATATGAAGGGTAATATATTCCTGAGTTGGATGAAATAAACAGATACCATTTCTTCCTTCTGAGTAGCAGAATCTTCTCTTAGACGCAGAATGATGATAAGACCATCTCCGAGAATTCAACTGCTTGTGTACATGGGAAACTTTTATTTAAAAATACTGCAATGAATGAGTGATCATGCCTGTATTTTTTGACGGAAATACAACTAAAATGCGGCAATCCTTACTGAGTATATAAAATGAATCACCTCCCATTTGCACGTCATGAACCGACCAACCCGTCTCCAGGCGTATAAATGCCCACAAGCATTCATGAGTCTGGGTGACGAAATTTTTTCGATGGACTAAGTGTTTTTTCTCTAATTTACACCTAAGGCTTTATTCATGATACTAATCACGGCACAGTTCTGAAATATATCATCAACACATTTTTTTTTCTCCCCGCAGCTCCAAAATCATCACAAGTGGCCAAATAAAAATGTTAAGTACCTGCTTTCAAACAAGATCACTGCATTAACTGGATTTTGACCGTAAAAAGGTTTGAAAGGTGTAACAAGAGGACAACCTCGCAGAAGCACAAAGAATCAGTTGTTAAGAGAAGGTGGTAAGTAAGATGGAAGAAAGAGAATAAGAATGGAGGTAGAGTAAATGGAATGGAAGGAGTTGCAGCTAGGGGCCAAAGGGACGCTGCAAAGACCCATAACTAATGCCTACAGTGCATCGAACGAGGTGCACTGATGGCACTATCCTCCTGCAGTGTTTGTATGTATGTATATATATATATATATATATATATATATATATATATATATATATATATATATATATATATATATATATATATATATTATATATATATATATATATATATATATATATATATATAATATATATATATATATATATATATATATATATATACATATTTGAAAGGCATGCAAACTGCGTGCAAAGGCTTTCAAAAGCTAAATTTCGGCGATCCTCTCTCTCTCATTTTCTTTTGGTATGCGCCCTAATATGATGAAAAAAAAAAAAATCCTAGGTTTAGTCACGTTTGCTAAAATTTCCTAGCTAAATAAACACAGTTTACTTATGCAGAATTTCCTTGGCCTGTTGCGCTGGCTTTTCAAAGGTTCGTAATCTGTCTCATATCCAGCTTAGCTGAGCTAACTGCTGATTTTACAGATTGCAACACAAACTATGGGGGGGGATGCAATCGTTACGAGAATCACAGACTAGGTCGCCATTTTATGTTTCCTGGTGCAGGTAGATTTTAAGTCCCAAAATTCATTACTTAACTCTACAGTGACCTTGTAAGATAACCAGGTGCATATAAAACAGAACACAAAAGGAGTTATACAGGAGCTTAGGACTCTTACTCAAAGGGAAGATGCATGAAACACATGGGTACAAAATAGGTATATTTACATAACAGACAAGTTCAAAGGAAAATAAATTAAATAAAGTTAAATTGCTGCTGCAGTTAAAAGTCCTCTATGGGTGAGTGGAGGGACAGCTTGGGGTTGCCAGGAACAGAGCCAAGGAGAATTCCGCTACTATCATCAGTCTGAAACGATATGGAACACAGGTTACGCTTTGATGCCGGAAGTGAAGAATGCTTCCTCCTCAAGGGTGCATGGAAGGCGCCAAAGGTCAACCTCGAGGCTTGACTAGTGACTTGAGTAAGGGGGCAGTGAACACGTGGGCCGGGATTGAACCAAGAAATTAAGGGGAAAGCAAAGACACTGGCCCAAAAGTCTAATGAACGCACAAGGGTGAAAGTAACGTGACTAAGCAAATCTTTCAGGGCACTGTAACGTCCTACAGGAGTGTCCAGCGCTGATGCTGACACCGGAGCTTCGTTCCAGTCCTTCCCAAGGGCGTCAGCAAAGGGTCCACATGGTATGGAGACAAAGGCCGCCAGCCAAATGTGTGCTCGTGGGTCGTAGATCAGTGGAGTGATGGAGGGGCGCCTTTGAGATGATATGGGGCTGCAGTATTTGCGTTCCGCTCTCTCTAAGGTTGCACTTCACCATTTTGCAAAGGATACTGGCCATGTGGTTGGGTTACAAAGCAAGGGGCAGCGGTCATGTGGCGGCGAGGGGTGGCGAAAGACGTCTTAACTTGAGACCTCCTCCATTCAGGTCTGAGCTGCGTGTGAGGCCGACCTGAGCTTAGGCGTGGGGGGGGGGGGGGGTGGCTTGAACCCGGGCAGCTGGTCCTGTACCAAGAGAGAGCGCCAAGCCAGTTATTGCCCTAGGCGAGGATTATCTGCTAGGGAGTGTCCTTAATTACCCTCCGGAATTTCGCATCTTCACCCATCCCTGGACTACTGCACTTACATAGGTCAAAATAGACAGAGGCCTATCTATTGGCCAAGAAAAACAGAAAGGAGGGTGTTTTATTAGCTTATTTCAGCGCTATTCTTTTACAATATATATATATATATATATATATATATATATATATATATATATATATATATATATATATATATATATATATAAGTGAATGTTTGTATATTAGTTCGTCTTCAATAGAAATCCAAGCTGCTTGACAGGCCCAGATAAAATTTTGCACACAGTCTCTATGTCACCCCAGAAACGTTTTTAACTCAAATCATACCCCTGCCCAGATAAAATTTTGCACACGGCCTCTATGTCATCCCAGAAATATTTTAACTCAAAATCATACCCCTACCCCGCTGCCAGAAGTATGATTAACCTACAACAATAAATCCCCTACAACATCAATTTTTTTATCAGAATTCACGTGAATTTTGATCATAATTTATGATAATAATTAATACAACTGTTCATTCCCTCGATAAAACCTATATTGAAAAGCTAAATCGATCATTTCTTTCTGTAGTAAGCGAACCAGAGTCCGCGCAAGCATAGTAGTGGCCTAACGCAACGATTTCAGCCATCAGCGGTTGGAATGAATTATTGTGCTAACTGGCAAAAAAAAAAAAAAAAACTTCACTGCATACGGAAGATAACGTTACTTGGTACTGATTACCTGGAAAATAATGACTGAAAATTCTAGATTAAAACTTTACAGGAATGTAGATCATTGCATTTGGAAATCTTTTCCAAAAGGCACTCGGAGCGTAAATATATTAGATGCAAATAGGGACTGAATAAATGGCAACTACTGCACTTAGAGTGACTCGAAGTACTCACAGCTTACACAACATCAATTCATACCTTTTGCTGGTGTAATCATACACAGTAAGGAATAGTATTCCCATCATTTAGGAAAATAAAATTATTGATTATGATTATATATTAGAATCATATATATTTATTTCTATCTTTTTCAACATATTTATTCAGAACAATAAATACCGATTGCCTAACATTTCTCCAAGAAGGGAAAGCTTTTGTTTGATTCATGAATACGTTATTGTGCGAACTGACGAATTTTATAGATGCTGTAAGTATAGCTTTCTACACAATTCTACGTTAAGGAATTTGATGTCATTGTAAAGATAATGAGTTGTAATTTACTGTTATGTTAAAAACGTCCCTAAAACCAATATAAAAATGCCTTTCACGACTTGAAGTTAGCCGTATAGGAAAGCGTTTTGCCACTTTTTTCTTAAGTAGATGACGAGGTGGAAGGCTAACTTTTGCAGCAATTCACTGATAGGAAAGAAGTAAGAAGTAAAAAGGCGTACCACAGCACAGATTAAATATTTCTTATTAAAAAAAAGACGTTTATTCCCATACAATATTAATGAATGAGTTAAAAATTAGAACTGAGGGGTTGATTAAGATTTTTATGAATTAGACAGTGAAGTTCACTTTCATTATAGTAGCTTATCATAAAAAGACATTATTGGCCTAAACCTATACCAAATTGTCTGTATCACATGGAAATATTGTTTTAGATTTTTATTGTATGATTTGGACTAATAATGACTTATAAATAGCGTGGAAGCGTCTAGCAGTGAAATGAATAAGCCTATATATAATTTATTCATACTCTGACCAGAGCATCTGAGACGCTTCCCAGATAAAATACAGTAGCAAACTGTCACGAAATTGGGCACTAACCTGTCCACATGTGCAATTACCTGTCAGTCGGTGGAAAGATACTTACAGTAGGTAATACCACCAGTCCATCCGTTCTGATGACTGGACTGTCTCCGCCCACAAACCATTGCCTACACGTAACTTTTAACGGCAGTTTTGATGAACTGACAGAGGAAATTACAGGTAAACTTGGGGGTGTTAGGGAGGAAGGAGAAAGCGGGAGAGAGAGAGAGAGAGAGAGAGTTTGTCGAATGTCATTCAGTGTTCTTCCGGGCAGCACCGGGTTTGTCAGCTAGTATAATATATATATAAATATATATATTATATATATATGTATATATATATATTATATATATATATATATATATATATATATATATATATAGAGAGAGAGAGAGAGAGAGAGAGAGAGAGAGAGAGAGAGAGCAAGGGTAGGCGACGACCAGCAAGACACATCAGTGTGAGGGTGGACCAGGGAAACCAGTTAACTCTATCATATTTCTTTATTTCCAACGCTTCGTAATAATTTCTTTACTACATCATCAGGGATCTGTTGAATGATGAATAAATTGCTCAAAAAGCTTTAAAAATCATAAGAAAAATAAAAATAAAAATAAAATTCACCAAATACAATACAATACTGTATTGTATTTGAATAACTTTTTGAGTAATTTATTCATCATTCAACAGATCCCTGATGATGTAATAAAGAAATTATTACGAAACGTTGGAAATAAAGAAATATGTTAGAGTTAACTTAACTGGTTTCCCTGGTCCACCCTCACACTTATTTACACACACACACACACACACACACACACACACACACACACACACACATATATATATATATATATATATATATACATATATATATATTATACATATTGTTACAAATGTCACTTAACGTTTGCATTTTTTACATATTTCGTCTTGATAAAATTTGAAATTTGTGAAGTAACGCTGAGCAAAAAGTACAGATTGTTTTCCAAAACTCCCTTTCATTCTCCCATGCCTTTCCCCTTCAATAACGACAGCCAGGTGTCTAATGAGAAAATAAACATCATGACCATACCCTAGTCATTAACACCCCTTTGCCTGACTGTATTAATGCCACTCGAGGGGAACAGATTTTCACTAATCCTTTGAGACCTATACATTGTTTGGAGTCCCCAGCCAATTTCCATCACAAGAGTTTGCTTAAGATCTTTCACTCCATTTTTCAACCTGCCATGTCATTAAGGGTCAACGTCTTGACCAGTTGCACACCTGCACCCCGCTTACTTATTCTCACTCCCCTGCTCTACTGTATGTGTATTTCCTTGAATGTTTTATCGGCCAACCTTTCAGATACCTGGCCAGCTTAGCACCGTGACCCGAGACGAAGACAATAGCTGCCCCAATTAAGAGAGGACTGTCACAACATGCCCTCCACGTTGATGAAGTGGTATAAAACCAGCCTTTGACAGACTCCTAGTTCAGTTCAGTGAGTCAGTCTTTGAAGAGTACTGCGGATCAACCATACCATTCCGTTGCCTTGCCCCCCCGTCGTAGCAGGCCTGACTCAGGACGCCCTTCTGCCAGAAGTCTAACCTTATTGGGACCATGCCCGAACTCTCCCTGGACTTCACCCTAACGCCGTCACTCTGAAGGTGGTGATCTCTGCTGCCTCCCTACTGCATGCTGATGCCCTTGTAGACCCAGAGCCCTTTTGAACTCCAGTTTATTTCCTCTAGTGGGGAATAGTACGTGACGCAATTCCCACTGATGCCCTTCTGCTGGAACCTGGCTCTTATGTCCTTCAAGTTTCTTCCACGGACTAAAGGTAATGTGATCGGAAGTTGTCAGATAGGCCTCACCATTTAAATCTTTGACCGATTTCTTTCGTTCTGTTCTCCCAGTTTCATGTTACATTTTTCATTTTCTCCTTAAGCAACTCAAGTGATGAGTACGTTGATATTGTGAATAGCTTTGCATTGGAATACTAGTGTCAGCATAAATACGTAACTATTCTCAAAAATACGTAACTATTCTCAATTGTTAAACTTAGCGCAAATTGCTTTTTCTAGTTTGCTTACGTATTCCAAAATAACATGTCATTTCATCCATGATTGTGTGTTACAATATACCTGCTTTTGCAGATCTGTGTACCGAGTGCCTGTTGTGTGGGCATTCGTGTATCAACGGTGCCATTCATCTGCAAACCTTATAAGTGCCACACCAGATCAAGATTTGCTTGGACCCAGTGTAATCCAAACCTCGCCTACTATTCTTCGTCCCATATATTCTAAGGATCCTTCCCCATAATTATGCTTATACTAGTTTAATGAAGATATAGTGATTTAACTTGCATTTAGTTTTCTGTGGAACTTAGTTTGATGATTGTCATTATCTAACGAAGTTTGCCTGTGCCCCTGTGAATATTTACATCTTCTGATTATCTGGTGAATTATACTTCTAAGTGGACATCCAAGCTTACCTTAATCCTTGACTTTGTGGTATTTTAAGTATAGTCACTATTACACACTTTTCTATTCACCAGAGTGCAGCCCCACTTTGAAAGTCAGTATTGCTGTTGTCCTGATCATTCCTAGAGCCATCCCTTAGCCCCTATGGCTATGCGAACGTGACAATATAATTATATACATAAACATTATACACACACATATATATACATAATTTATATATATATATATATATATATATATATATATATATATATATATATATATATATATATATATGTATATATACATACATACATGTGTGTATGTGTATAAACATATA
Organism: Macrobrachium rosenbergii; assembly: GCA_039081455.1. NCBI lineage: Eukaryota > Metazoa > Arthropoda > Malacostraca > Decapoda > Palaemonidae > Macrobrachium > Macrobrachium rosenbergii. Next base: position 13,975 of record JANJGK010008373.1, read on the forward strand.
TACAGTATATATACATACATATATTAAAATAATACTAACGCTTACTTACACTACATACAATAAAGCGAAATAACAATGTTACATATGCAAACCTTCCCAACATCTCCACGTTTACTTTGAAGAAAACCAGGTAACCATTTACATAATTAGGGGTATAACTTTTATTTCATCCTAAAGCGGATAATTAACTGCAGATAGTTAATGAGCGTTTTAAGGTTGGAATTTCAAAGGAGGCAAGAGATATGTTAGGTATTCTTCGTTCGAAATTTTATGGTTTCCATCTCTACTACATAAAAAATAAGGAAAACGCCCATCGATCTTTTTGCCAGAAAGAACTATATCGTAGGAAAATACCGCTTCAAGATTCTTGGATGTAATAAAAAATCCAGACGTACAAAATGACGAAAACAAAGGAGGTTAAGTGTACTTATGTGTTTACTAAAAGAAAATATGATTTAGAATACTGATTATTACTTATGAGAGGAAACTAAAACATAATTTAAACCTAATAAACTGTTATTCACCCAACATTAACGGCTAACGTGATCGTCTCATCTAATGAAAAATGACCTCCATTCGTTCGAGAATATCGGGAGCCTAATAATAATAATTTTAACAATAATAATATCTATTCAAAATTTCAACACATTTGTAAGGAGAAGTCAAAAAGGCCATTAACTAGGATAGCTAAATTCTACAAAAAATACTTAAAATATATCAGTAAATAGCAAAAACCAGTACCATGCAGACTAAAAGAAGAGAAATCAAATACAATAATATCTCAAAATTACAGTAGTTGAGGGACAAGTCAGGAACTCTATTTCTTCAACGACCTAAATGTTGTGATGCCAGTTTCAATATCCACAAATCAATCAATCATTTCTTCAACACTGTATCTAAGTCTTTCCTGAACTAAGCATCAGATTCAATAACAATTCAAGGTAGTACTTCAGGCACGGGACAGCGTGACATCGTGGCACCTTAACAGAATGTGAAAGTTGAGTCTCAACATAGAAAATACCCCGCACTAATTTTAAAGGCATAGGTACGGGGGGGGGGGGAGGAATATTACACTAAATAAAAAATAAAGCGTAACATGCACAGGCTATCTTCGACGATGTCTAAAGCTTAAATATCATGGCTAGGAAGAAAATAAAACAACTACTTCTTACAGTATCTTCGCAAAATGCAATGCAAATTGAAAAACAATATTCCATTAGCGGTTGACTAAGCGATTTGAAGCACACATCATTAATTTCATCACTTCTGTAGATTCAGAACCATAACAAACAATAACAAGGTTTCTGGGAACATTAAATTATCTATTCTGCAGTGATCAAAAAACAAAAGACAAAAAATATCCAGTAACCAACAATAGAGATAACTATGTTCAAGTCATGGGGTTGGAGCAAAGTAGTTCTCTAATGAACTAAGTCCCAGTTTTAATGAAATTCTTTTTTATATTTCACCGACCACGTCACTTAACGACATCTGGGTGAAGTGGAGACGATCCTACGAATGTGTGAAAGGTTCATTAGAATTATAGTAACTGATACAAGCATATCTTAAACATAAAGCTACGTAAGTAAAACAGGATGTTGGCAAAATAATACCAATCAACAACCATGAGACTATCAAGAGGTCCGATCTGAAATAGGGTTTAACATACAGGAACTAGGAAGGAATTAAAATATTATGGGACACGGGTCAAAGGGGAAAGCATCAAGCACAGTGTTGCAACTACTCTACAAGATGTACTGATATTATCGCGAAATAAGGCACTATAAAGGCAGAATTACTTGATAATTATGCACACGAGATAATTATCAAAATCGAATTTTTGCAAAATAAAACCGTATTCCTAAAAATTAACCAAATTTAAACCCTCTTGAAACTGTATGCATAAAAATATCAAAACACTTGATAAGTGTGTACTTGATCGAGAATTCTCTTACATACATAATCTGCAATAAACAATGAGTGTATTTTCCCCATGTAAGTTCAGGATAAGAGCAAAATATCGACGTGAGAAGAACTAAACACAAGCCTGTTTCCGCCGTCGCCAAAACCCGCACCAACACGTCACGATCATCCGAAAGCGGTTCTCTGAACCCTTGCCATCATTACACATGCTATGTAGAAAGTAAAAATGTGACCAGGGGACAGATACGGAATGGAAGAGGGGCCCACGTGCTATATAACCCCAAAAGACGCTGGGTGGGCTAATGCAGGTAGTTAGGGGAGCAAATTTTCCCGGAACTTTCTATTTTTAAAACGTCTTACTCTAACCGTTACATAAAAGCCCAGGTTACTTCCAAAATAAACATTAGGACAAGCGAAGTCTTAAAACCATAAGGTTTCTTCAGAGGTTTATTACTTGTTATGTCCTGGTAAAAGAAAAAGAGTAAAATTGTCAAATAAGGAATCTGTTGACCTTCAGAGATAAACTGACTGATTATCAGATATCTGGCGTCACAACTCTTAGGATCACCATCACCTTTCAAAGGGAACACAAGTTAAGAAACTCAGAATAAGAGATAGGAAGAGGAGATTAAATGGCACTGTTCAAAGGAAGTGCAAGTTGAAGAAACTCAGAATAATGGAGAGGAAAAGGAGAGTTAAGTGGCACTGCTCAAATGAAGTACAAGTTAGAGAAACTCAGAATAATGGAGAGGAAGAGGAGGAATAAGTGGCACTGTTTAAAGGGAGAACTAGTTAAAGAAACTCAAAATAATAGAGAGGAAGAGGAGGATTAAGGGGCACTGTTCAAAGGAAGCACAAGTTAAAGAAACTAAGAATAATGGAGAGGAAGAGGAGGATTAAGAGGCACTGTTTAAAGGAAGCACATTACAGAAACTCAGAATAATGGAGAGGAAGAGGAGTATATTAAGTGGCACTGTTTAAAGGAAGCACACTAAAGAAACTCAGAATAATAGAGAGGAAGAGGAGGATTAAGGGCCACTGTTCAAAGGGAGCACAAGTTAAAGAAATTCAGAATAATGGAGAGGAAGAGGAGGATTAAGTGGCACTGTTTAAAGGAAGCACATTACAGAAACTCAAAATAATAGAGAGGAAGAGGAGGATTAAGTAGCACTGTTTAAAGGAAGCACGTGTTAAAAAAACTCAGAATAATGGAGTGGAAGAGGAGTATTATGTGGCACTGTTCAAAGCAAGTGCAAGTTAAAGAAATTCGGAATAATGGAGACGAAGAGTATTAAATGATGCTGTTTAAAGAAAGCACGCTAAAGAAACTCAGAACAATGGAGAGGAGGAGGAAGATTAAGTGGCACTGTTTAAAAGAAGCACAAGTTAAAAAAAAAACTTAGAATAACAGAGAAGAAGAGGATTAAGTGGCACTGTTTAAAGGAAGCACATGTTAAAAAAGCTCAGAATATTGGAGAGGAAGAGGAGGATTATGTGGTAGTGTTCAAAGGAAGTGCAAGTTAAAGAAACTCAGAATAATGGTGACGAAGAGGATTAAATGGCGTTGTTTAAAGGAAGCACAAGTTGAAAAAACTTAGAATAATAAAGAAAAAGAGGATTAAGTGGCACTATTCAAAGGGACCGCAAGTTAAAAAAAACTCAGAATAATGGAGAGGAAGGGGATTAAGTGGCATTGCTCAAAGACAGCGCAAGTTAATAAAAATCAGAACAATGAAGATGAAAGGGATTAAGTGGCATTGTTCAAAGGGAGCGCAAGTTAAAGAAACTCGGAATAATGTAGAGGAAGAGGGTGAAGAAGCAATGTTCAAAGGGAGGAAGAGGAGGATTAAGTGGCACTGTTCAAAGGGAGCACTAGTTAAAGAAACTCAAAACAATAGAGAGGAAGAGGAGGATTAAGGGGCGCTGTTCAAAGGAAGCACCTGTTAAAGAAACTCAGAATAATGGAGAGGAAGAGGAGGATTACATGGCACTGTTCAAAGGAAGCAAAAGTTAAAGAAACTCACAATAATGGAAAGGAATAGGAAGATTAAGTAGCACTGTTCAAAGAAAGCACGAGTTAAAGAAACTCAGAATAATGGAGAGGAAGAGTATTAAATGACACTGCTCAAAGGGAGCACAAGTAATAGGAACTCACAACAATGGAGAGGAAGAGTGTGGCACTGTTCAAAGGAAGCACATAATAATCAACTCAGAATAATGGAGAGGAAGCAAAAGTTAAAGAAGCTCACAATAATAGAGAGGAAGAGTAGGATTAAGTGGGACTGTTCAAAGGAAGCAAAAGTTAAAGAAACTCACAATAATAGAAAGGAATAGGAGGATTAAGTGGGACTGTTCAAAGGAAGCAAAAGTTAAAGAAACTCTCAATAATAGAAAGGACTAGGAGGATTAAGTGGGACTGTTCAAAGGAAGCAAAAGTTAAAGAAACCCACAATAATAGAAAGGAATAGGAGGATTAAGTGGGATTGTTCAAAGGAAGCAAAAGTTAAAGAAACTCAGAATAATGGAGAGGAAGAGGAGGAAAAAGTGGCACTGTTCAAAGGAAGCAAAAGTTAAAGAAACTCAGAATAATGGAGAGGAAGAGTAGGATTAATTGGTACTGTTCACAGGAAACACAAGTTAAAGAAACTCAGAATAATGGAGAGGAAGGGGATTAATTGGCACTATTCAAAGGAAGAACATGTTAAAGAAACTCAGAATAATGGAGAGGAAGAGGAGGATTTCATGGCACTGTTCAAAGGAAGCGCAAGTTAAAGTGACTCAGAATAATGGAGAAGAGGAGGAAGGTTAAGTGACACTGTTCAATGGAAGCACAAGTTAAAGAAACTCAATATTTTGGAGAGGGAGAGGAGGATTAAGTGGCACTGTTCAAAGGAAGAGCAAATTAAAGAAACTCAGAATACTGGAGACGAAGAGGGTTAACTGGCCATGTTCAAAGGAAGCACAAGTTAAAGAAACTCAGAATAATGGAGAGGAACAGGAGGATTAAGAGGCACTGTTCAAAGGAAGCACAAGTTAAAGTAACTCAGAATAATAGCGAGGAAGAGGATTAAGGGGCACTATTTAAAGGAAGCACAAGTAAAAGAATCTCAGAATAATGGAGAAGAGGAAGATTACTAATACTGGCGCAAGACAAAACGAAAACAGAAAGGAACACAGTGATGTGAGTCCCTTGACAATAAATCTTTTCAAGTATGTATGTATGTATGTATGTATGTATGTATGTATGTATGTATGTATGTATGTATGTATATATATATGTATGTATGTATAATATATGTGTATATATATGTATATATAATATATATATATACATATATATATACATATATATATATGTATATATATATATATATATATATATATATATATATATATATATATATATATGTGTGTGTGTGTGTGTGTGTGTGTGTGTGTGTGTGTGTGTGTGTGTGAATCTAAAAGTCTCGCGTGTATAACTCACAAAAACTTTGATAAACAGCCATGTGTTATAAACTTGAAGGTTAACTTCGACAGGCTTATGTACAGCACAGCCGGTATCAACATATCTCTCTTAATCGCCAGATGGTTAAAGATGCTGTAACACTGTTTCTAAACTAGATCAAGATTCGAATCCTGGCCGCCACAGAAGCACTTATCGATTATAATTTTCCTTAGGCGTAAGTTATTCCCAGGTTATAAAGAATTCGATAATAAACTAATTGGCGCGCGCGCGCGGCTTTTGTGTGTGTGTGTGTGTGTGTGTGTGTGTGTGTGTGTGTGTGTGTGTGTGTGTGTGTGTGTGTGTGTGTGTGTGTGACTGGTTAGCAGGTCGCTTTTACGCTATTTCCATCCAAACGGTCCTATGTAGAGTGACATCGATTACATTACTTTCCACCGTATTGATACAAAAACTCTATTAACATAACTGAAAGGTAAGGAACACTTGGAAGAAAGCTTCACTGAATAACTATCCTAAAAGAGACCTACTTAATTACCTATATGTTGAGAACAGTGTAACAGACACAAAACACTATCATGGGATCCGTACAGTACTTATTTAATAATTGAGCATAATAATGGTAACATCTGCTGCTACTGGTAGAAAAAAGGAGAGAGAGAGAGAGAGAGAGAGAGAGAGAGAGAGAGAGAGAGAGAGAGAGAGAGAGAGATTCTTAACTCTTACTAATACAAAATAATTTCTATTTAAAAAGAAAGTGAATGGCAATGGTCAAACATATCTCCCTTTATTATTACATATGACAAGAAAGTAGAAAAGATAAGAATTGCCATGGGAAACAGGTGGTCTTCTATGAAGATGGACGAGCTACACAGCACAACAACATGGTCAAATATCCAAACGATAGTAGGTTATGTGGTTCCAACAACAGCAAATATGGCATCATATGGGCTTAAGTAGCACATTTCTGCTAATTCTACATTACGCTTCAATCTTATTTAACAACCTCTTTCTCCTGTATGCATTTGTCATTAAACTGTGACTAGCTTAGCCTTGGACTTGTTCCCCAACGTTTATGAGCAGCTATGATATCTTAGGTTTATACTCGAAACAATTTTTTACGAAACTTTAAGAAAGGGAACCGAAAAACAGTCAAACTCTCAACACTTTTTACATGTTCAAAAACGATTTTATAATGCAGATCAACCCACTGAATCAGAACAAGAAATACGAATACTCAGATAATGCAAAAGGTGAAAATCCCACACGTGTACAGAGAGCAAAATCTTATCAGGCCAAAGCTTTTGCATCACCCGAGTTTCCGTTGATAACCTTGCACTGACAGTTCCAAGGACTGTGGACTGAATAAGGATGTACTTGGGAAGGTATGAAAATTCGTAATATTGCAACAGATGGGAGGGGGAACGGAAAATCTTTGAGCAAACAATCTTATTCCGTAACTACTCAAGTCATAACAAGATACTAAATGAGTCCTTTATATTTCTTTCTGCGTCACCATATGATGATTAGCTCCTAGTGGGTATTCCTGAAGGAGAATTTACGCATCCTTTTCTTGTAGCAATAAGTTGATTTGGTCATTTCACTCTTAGTAATATGGTAACTATCTTGTAACTAGCATTACACTTGCATCAAACTAACATTTGTAAACTAACGTATGAATGACTGAATTATCAAATACATCTACTGCAATACTGCCCTTATTGCATAATCGGATAAAGAACTGATAGTTGATCACACATGACCATACATATCTATGAGCGGGAGCGCGCATACTGGATAAAGACCACATTATTCTTCAGTCGAGCTATTGAAGAAAGAACGTGCGAGAGTCCTCCTTCATTACGATTTATATAAATACTTAAAAACCCACCGACAAAAGGCATACAAACTTCAAGGTGTTGACACTTTACAATTAAGCATGAAAAAAAAGTGTAGTGTCAAAAAACCAAACCCTCTATTTTCTAGAGAAAATATTCACGAAATCATACAAATTATAATCATTTCTGGAGGTGAAGGCTAAACGGGCTGGTCAAAAACCACGCCCTCTCAACTTTTCCTAACGCAGGCATTCATAGGGGCCACAGGACCCTTGCATCAAGTCGTTAAAACTTCTTTGCGAAACAATCTACACTAAACGAAATACCCTCCAGCAACATGCCACTATGGAATATCGGGAAACACAAGTAAGCAAACAAATCCCCAAGTCGTGCAGTCTGAAAATATCGGTCTGAAGAGTCTCAAGCTACATAAGCAACTGAAGATGAACATCTGTCATCATTTCTGTACTGTCAATGATTCTAGCCATGTTCTCAAAAATATCGTCATGCTAAAGGACACGCAATTAATGAATAATGGAAACTTTCATTGTAATAAAATTTTAATGATTACTGTATTATCATCCGTAATAAGAAAAAAACACGCACAGATATTACAATAAGAACAGCAGTAAACCAAATAAAGCTTCACCAGGAAAAAACAGAGTAAATACAATAAAACTGAAACCGACACAAAACGATCGTAAAAAAGAGACATCACCTTCTACTTCCAGGAATTCTTCAAAGTAACGGCATAAAACACATTTTACTTTCAAAGTTTTAATAGCCTTACAAGGGAACTGCAAAGTAAAAACATCGCAGAGAAGGCTTAAAAGTTATTGGAACTTAGAGACTATGATAATTTTGTGGATAGCATCAATTCACAGCGAGGGAAAAAATGCAGGACTTAACTAATTAATCTTCAATTTACGGATTACGGTGCCACAAGTTTGACAACTTACCAATACTGACATAAACTTGAGGTAAATCTCATTACCTTCGTCAAGGAGGTTGTTTTTGTTTCTGTTATGCACTCCATCTGCTGTTATGCCCGCCTTTTAGCAAATGTCTGAACACTACGTTCCAGGAAACTGATTATATATATTTTTGTGAGGCCTCCAATGCTGAACATACAACGTAGTTTTCTAATTGATGTTTATCACCTCAGCCAGACTACCGTTTTCATCAATCCGTTTCCACATCTTGTCTTTTGGTGCCCTAAATCACTGTTATACTGTAGTATATTTAGAGGAGGTTCGGAAATCTGTCAAAAAAAAAATTAAATGATGGAGGGATTTAATAACTGGTGTTCGAGTCACTGTAGGAAATAGAATACTGAATTTAGGTCAAGGCCAAGCGCTGGGACCTATGAGGTCATTCACCGCTGAAACGGCAATTGATAGAGAGGTTTGAAAGTAAGTTGAACAGAAAGAGAATATGAACGGAGGTAATGTAAACAGAATGAAAGGCGGTTGCAGCTAGCGGCCGAAGGGACGCTGCAAAGAACCCTAAATAATGCCCACAGTACACCGCATGAGGTGCATTGACGGCAATAGCCCACTGCGCGGGTCGAGTCACTGTATTCGGGAAGAAACTTGTAAATGATGAAGAACACTGGTAGGCAACATTTGACATTTTTAAAGTTGCTAATTTTACTAGTACATCAAGAAAAAAGCAAAATTTCTGCCGTTTATAAAAACATGAATCATATTCCTGGGCAACTGCTACTTTAAGTAATTTGTATTGTTTGAACAATTTTTTTTACTCGGTCTCACATCCTTCATTTTCCGGACCTCTCTCTCTCTCTCTCTCTCTCTCTCTCCTCTCTCTCTCTCTCTCTCTCTCTCTCTCTCTCTCTCTCTCTCTCGCCTTTTCCCTTTTAGTTCTTATCTCTGCCTCTCTTCAACCCTCCAGCCCAGTATCTGCAACATGCTCTTCTCCCTTCTATCTCTTGCTTATCAGTTTTGGGGGAACTGGGATGACGATCGTAAGCATTAAAGTATTCGGGGGTGTTATCATGCTCCTCTCCCGTAAATTCCACACACTGGAGATTAAGGTGCAAGCTCAAATGTTCGTCAGGAAAATAAAGTTTGCAAGTGAGGCCCAACATCGTGTGCACGTACGTTTGAATGTTTGTTGACTACATTTCAGTATGTGAGCAAACTTCAATGCATGTTCATTCCATCACGGCAAAATAAATAACATGTTCATGCACAGAAAAGACGCATTTGTGTATATATATATATATATATATATATATATATATATATATATATATATATATATATATATGTGTGTGTGTGTGTGTGTCTGTAAATATGTTATATATATATTTATATATATATATATATATATATATATATATATATATATATATATATATATATATATATATATATATATATATATATATATATATATGTAATAATATATGTACAGAGAGAGAGAGAGAGAGAGAGAGAGAGAGAGAGAGAGAGAGAGAGAGAGAGAGAGAGAGAGAGAGAGAGAGAGAGTTTAAAAGTAGGTGACTACCTTTGGTGGGGGATATATATGGACAGGGTTATAATTTGTGGGTGAAATTTGCGGAACTATTTCATCACTGATTCAGCTATTGGAGAAATATGTGGAAATGACAGTTTTCTTCTCACTGGGACCACCTACTATTAAAAGAATTAGCGTATGGTCAGTACTTGGATCGGCGTCACTAAGAAATGCTAGTCTTCACTTGCACATTAGCCCCTGAACATCCAAGGTGAAGGGCAAGGCCCAGCAATCTCTTTTCACATACACTAACTGAAAACCAAAATGGAAGCACCCTCAGGAGAAAACCGCTCTTGAGGAAAAGGCCTAATATATATGAATGTATGTATGTATATATGTTTGTATATATATACATATACTTATATATATATGTATATATAGATATATATGTATATATATATATATATGTATGTATAATACATATATGTGTATGTATATTATGTATATATATGTATATTACATATATATGTATGTATATACATGTATATATGTTTATATACGTATATATATGTTACATGAATATATGTATATATGCATATTTATCTATATATATATATATATACAAATTATATTATGTATATACATAATATATATATACTGTACATATATACACATATATATACATATATATGCACATATATGTTTATATATATATTATATATTATATTTATATTATATATACATAATAAATATGCTATATATACACACATACATATACATACATGTATACATATACATAATATACATACATATATATATATAATATACATATATACATATATTATATATATTATACTTAATATAATATATGTTACATATATGCATATATACACATGTATACATATATATACATATACACATCTATATACATGTATACTTATATTCATATATACATACATACATATATGTATACATACATTTATACATATATACACATATATACATATATATATATAATATACACATATACATATTTATAATATAACATTCATACATATATTTACCTATAATATACATACATATATATATAATATACATATATTCATATATACATATGTATATATATCATATGCATATTATATATAATATATATATCGTATATATATATAATAAATGTAAGTTAGAAATAATCAACACACAATCACGTGTGGAACAGAAATAAATTTCTGACTCACGTCGGGACCGAACCCAGGTCTTCCAGGTGGAAGGCAAGGGCGCTATCCACTAGGCCACACAGTCAGAAATTTATATATGTATGTTATATATA
>JANJGK010008374.1:0-22500 GCA_039081455.1 Macrobrachium rosenbergii
TAATAAGAATTTGGAATGCGGTTGTTGATATTACAATTAAAATTAAAGAGTAATAGGTATCCTGTTATTTGATAGATAAGGCTTTTATTGGTAGATAGCTAAATCCCATTATTACAAGAGAGCTCCACGAAAACCGAGTTAATTCTTCTGTCAGTAACAGCAGGTAATAATATTATTACGACAAAAGTTGAACAGACGGGTTTTCTCGCCTCCATGATGAGAAAATAAACCTACAGAATAGACTCAGTTATATTATTTTCCTTAAAGGAGAAATTAGAGAGAGGGAGCAGAAGTTATATAAACGTGTGCTTGAAAGGGTGGGAGTGAAGGATAGAGGAAAAAATTTGGGGGAAGAGGTGGAGAGGTGCGAATTTCATCGTGCGTCTGGATGCACAGTTCCAGTGTTACCAGATCACAACCAGCCCGTGTGGCTGAAATGTGTATACTTATTCCTGTGGCCGACTGTACATATATATACATACAATACACACATTTTATAATATATATAATATATATATATATATATATATATATATATATATATATATATAATATATATATATATATATATATATATATATATATATATATATATATATATATATATATATAATATATATATATATATATATATATATATATATATATATATATATATATATCACATGCCGTTATTATCCTTATACTTCTTACTTTTCCTCTTTTTTGCTCTCATACATCATCACTACGATTATATGTTTCCTCTTTTACTCTTTTATACTCTCTCTCTCTCTCTCTCTCTCTCTCTCTCTCTCTCTCTCACACACATACACATCACTCTTTTATACACATTAATTCTCTTACACACCATTACCATGGCAGTGGTACTTTACAGGATTATAAACTATTATCAAAACCTATTATAGTTTACCGTACAATCCTCTCTCTCTCTCTCTCTCTCTCTCTCTCTCTCTCTCTCTCTCTCTCTCTCTCTCTCTCTCTCTCTCTCTCTCTCTCTCTCTCTCATACACAGATACAAGGTACATGTCAATATAATGGTGATAATAATTTACCCTTTACCTCTTTTCCCATTTTTGCCTAATAATTTAATCATTTCTATGGTACCATTACAATACTATACAATTGTCTTTCTCTTACATACATAAGAAAAAACAAATTATTAGAGATGAATGTTTATCCTTTATTTCTTATTTTCCAAATCTTTCGTCTTGCACACCACTATGATAAAGTAAAAGTTTACTCTCTCTCTCATATATATGTATATATGTGTATATATATATAATATATATATATATATATATATATATATATATATATTTTATATATATATAAATATATATATATATATATATATATATATATATATATATATATATATATATATGTATAGCATGTCGTGACTACGATATTTTCATCTTTTCTCCTTTTTCGATCTTACACCATCAACACTGTTACTGCAGTCGACTTCATGATCTCTCTCTCTCTCTCTCTCTCTCTCTCTCTCTCTCTCTCTCTCTCTCTCTCATATACATACATATATATATATATATATATATATATATATATATATATATATATATATATATATACATATATAGTTAGTCATAATGATAATTTACCCTTTACTTCTTTTCTCTCTTTCATTCGCTTTTAAACACCATTACTGTGGTAATGGTAGTTTATAGAATTATACAGTAAACTATAATTATATTACAAATTATAATTTACTGTATAATTCTCTCTATCTCCCTCTCTTACATATACAAGTGGCACTCAAAATTATTTTGATGAATGTTTAGCATTGACTTCTCACATTACCACTTTTCCTCTTACACACCATTGCGATAACAGAAGTTTACATTCTCTCTCTCTCTCTCTCTCTCTCTTTCTCTCTCTATAAGCCATATATCATAACCATTACAATAATATTTTACCCTTAACCTCTATTTTCCCGTTGTTCGTTCTTACTATTATTATGGTACTGAATTATACAGTAAACTGCCATTACCAAAGTTATTGTACTTCAAGATATAAAATCCTCTCCCACTCTCCTGCTTTCGTATACAACTCAAACGAAAAATCCTGTGATAAAGTTTACCCTTTCTTCATTTTTAGTTTTCTGTAAAAGAATACTATTGTTCCAGCTTTGTCTCTCCGTCCGCAGTTTTTCTGTACGCCCTATCATTTAAAAAACTACTGAGGCTAGAGGGCTGCGAATTGGTATGTTGATCATCCATTAAACATACCAAATTACAGCCCTGAAGCCTCAGTAGTTTTTATTTTATTTAAAGTTGAAGTTAGCCATAATTGTGCTTCTGGCAACGATACAGCACTGGCAACCACCGGGCCGTAGTAGAAAGTTTATGGACCGTGGCCCATACAGCATTATACCAAGACCATTGAAAGATAGATCTATTTTCGGTGGCCTTGATTATACGCTGTACAGAAAACTTGATTGCACCTAAGGCTCTGCCTTCCTCTCTCTCTCTCTCTCTCTCTCTCTCTCTCTCTCTCTCTCTCTCTCTCTCTCTCTCTCTCACAAACATCATTATTATTGTTATGATACGTTTTACTTTTTCCTTCTCACAAACACCATCACTAAGATTATATCAGTTTCCTTTGTGATGACTCTCTCTCTCTCTCTCTCTCTCTCTCTCTCACATCATTATTATTGTTATGATACGTTTTACTTTTTCCTTCTCACAAACACCATCACTAAGATTATATCAGTTTCCTTTGTGATGACTCTCTCTCTCTCTCTCTCTCTCTCTCTCTCTCTCTCTCTCTCTCTCTCTCTCTCTCTCTCTCACACATCATTATTATTGTTATGATACGTTTTACTTTTTCCTTCTCACAAACACCATCACTAAGATTATATCAGTTTCCTTTGTGATGACTCTCTCTCTCTCTCTCTCTCTCTCTCTCTCTCTCTCTCTCTCTCTCTCTCTCTCTCTCTCTCTCTCTCACACACACACACACACACACTCACACGCACACACACAGATCACTATTTTATACTCATTATTTCTGTGGTAATTTACCCTTTGCTTATCTTTTCTCTTTCATTCACTCTTACACGCCATTACCATAGCAATGGTAGTTTACAGGATTATAAACTACTATTACCAAAGCTATTATATTTTACCGTATAATCCTCTCTCTATCTCATACATAGATGCAAGGCACACATTAATAATATTATGATAATAATTTACCCTTTACCTCTTTTCCCATTTATTCCCTAATTATTTAATCACTCCTATGATACCATTACAATACTATATAATTACCTTGCTCTTGCATACACAAGTAATAAAAAATTATTAGTGACGAATGTTTACCCTATATATCTTCCCATTTTTCTCTCTTCGCACCATTATGATAGCGGAAGTTTACTGTCCAATCCTCTCTCTCTCTCTCTCTCTCTCTCTCTCTCTCTCTCTCTCTCTCTCTCTCTCTCTCATACAGACACAGACACACACACACACAAATATATCATTATTCCAATGAAATTTTCAATGGTTCAACTCCAGGCACAAGAAGTGGGTGTTATTGCTTACCTTTTTACCTTCTCCAATCTCGTAACAACATTAACTTCCACAGCGTCATTACAGGTATTGTGCCCATAATTGCTGGATGGATTTCCATATAATATGGAATGCATCACGATATGGAACAGGGCATTTTCTGGGTATCAAAGTTTGTGCTGCTAATTTGGCTAGCTGGTCTGCCTTTTCATTTCCTGATATGTTCACATGGGCAGGAACCCAACAAAAAGAAACAATGCTTCATCCATAATGGTGCAAGAAGATCCACTGCAAGATCTTCAACACTAAGGGATGATCAGTATTGAAGACTTCCAGGGACTGTAAGGCACTTTTAGAGTCACAAAATATTGTGTAGCGCTACTAAGCTATCATACAGCTCAGCTGTAAAGTTTGAAGCAACTGAAGGAAGTGCACCTCTTTGGTTAAAAGATTCACTAATAACTCTATAACCAACACCAGCATTGGATTCGGAACCATCAGTAATTATAAATCTTGTATCTATATGCTCTGAAGCATGCTCTAAAAATATTGCCCTCATTTCCTCATCAGATTTATCCCTCTTTGCTCCATTGAAGTACCTGTAGAATTTCACAGCAGGTAACTTCCAGAGAGGGGTAGTGGGATACACAAAAGGAAGTACGGGAATTTTTCTTATATTTGTATCCTCTAAATTCTTTTTAATTCTACAGCTAAAAGAAGTAGGATACCTTGGATGATTTTCATAAAAACCGTTAAAAATATTTCTGTTTGCCACAGCCAATGCCAGAGATTTGGGAAATCTTTGCACTCTAAACCAGTATGAAGCTTTAGTATAAGATTTCTACCAGCTCCCCAACTGGTGTGAGGCAGCACCTTCAAGATGTGTAGAGCTTCTAGGCACTTTGCTTTGATATGTTTGATATGTGGGACCCAAGTCATTCTGCTGTCAAAAACTAGGCCTAAGAAGCGCACTTATTCTACACATGGGATTCTATGACCATACAAATAGAGGGCTGGATCAGGATGTACTCCCCTGATCCCGCAGAATTGGACAGCAGTAGTCTTGCTTACAGAGATCTTAAAACCCTGTTTCTCAGCCCAACTTGTTATTTTATTTACCGTTAATTGTAACTTTCTTTCGGCTACAGTCATCCGGGTGGCAGCAAAAGATACTGACAGGTCATCCACAAATAACGTCTTTAAGACCTCTTTTGGAATAACAGATGTAACACTGTTTATGGCCAGACCTAAAGTGTTACACTGAGAACACAGCCCTGCGGAACACCTTCTTCTTGGCACCTTTTCTCTTATAAAGTATTGCCAAATTTAACTTTAATATACCTACGAAGTAAAAATTATCTGCCAAATACAGGTAATTTTCCTCGTAGACCACTATTATGCATCGTCTTGAGAATTCCATGTCGCCAAGCAGCGTCATATGCCTTTTCTATATCAAAAAACACTGTCACGTGATGTTGTTTGGAGGCAAAGGCTTCACAGACAGAGGTTTCAAGTTGCAGTAAGATACCCAATGTGGAGTGCATTTTTCGAAAGCCACACTGAGAAAGTGTTAAAATACTGTTGTGCTCTAAATACCACATCAGCCTTACATTTACCATTTTTTCCATTAATTTACACAAACAGCAAGTTAACGCAATGGGGCGGTAACTTGCTGCATAGAGAGGATCTTTTCCAGGCTTAAGGAATGGTAACATGGTTGCCAATTCCCATATGCTAGGGTAGCTGCTTTCATCCCATATTCTATTGATAATACTGATTATAAAAACTTTTGTGTTCCTTGAAATGTGTTTAAACATTTCGTAAAGAATCTCATCTGGTCCAGGGGCAGTGTTCTTGCTCCTGGCTAAAGCAGGGTCAAATTCCCTTTCCGAAAAAGGCATATTGTAAGATTTAGTTTTGTTTGATGGAAAGTCAAGTAACATGGTTGCCAATTCCCATATGCTAGGGTAGCTGCTTTCATCCCATATCCTATTGATAATACTGATTATAAAAAGTTTTGTGTTCCTTGAAATGTGTTTAAACATTTCGTAAAGAATCTCATCTGGGCCAGGGGCAGAGTTCTTGCTCCTGGCTAAAGCAGGGTCAAATTCCCTTTCAGAAAAAGGCATATTGTAAGATTTAGTTTTGTTTGATGAAACGTCAAGTACCTGTGTTTTTCCATCATTCTGAAATGATGTCCTGGGGAGCTATCTGATTTTTCAGAGACTCAAGCAAAGTGTTCAGAAAATATATTACTAACCTCTGTGGCATCAGTGACATGATTATTATTTACTTAAAGTACTGGAGGAGGATTGGGTGTAAATTTATCCTGAATTTTTCTTATTTTCTTCCAAAGGCTGCTGACTGGTGTTCTGCTGTTAATAGAGGATACATATCCTGCCCATGATTGTCTTCTGGCAGCTTTCATAGCTTTTTGAAATAGTGCCCTACACTGTTTATAAGTGGTGACATTGTCCACAGTGCGATGTCTATGGCACCTAGTCAATGATGACCTTGTAGCTCGATGTAGCAGCCTTAATTCTTCTGACCACCATGGAATTGGCCATCTCCTGAAAAGTCCTTTAGTTCAAGGAATTGAATGTAAGCCTGCAGTATGGAAAGTTCCACTGAGTAGATCGATGGCATCATCTACACTTGGGAAATCTTTAGCATCCCCTTCCAACTTGCTCAAATCTTTGAATTTTTTCCAATCTGCTTTCTCTGAGCACCATCGTGGTGACCTTGGGATAGGTGGACCATCATTGGTGCTGATTGTACTTGGAGAATGGTCATTGGTATGCCAGTCATCACTTGTTCTCCAGTTAAAATCAACACTGCAATTACAGCTACAAATTGAAAGGTCAATGCAGGAGACAGTGCCAGTCTGAATGTGATAATGGGTAGGTTCTCCAGTATTAAGAAGGCCTATATCTTCATTTTCTACAACAGATGCCATCATATTCCCTTTTTGGTTTGATGTTACATCTCCCCACAATGGATGTCTGCTGTTGAAGTCTCCAAGAAGAAGAAAAGGCTCTGGTAGTTGCCACATTAAGGATATTAAGTCCTCTCAGGAGACTTGACTATTGGGTGGAATGTAATGGGAACATATAGTATATTGCCTTCTTAAATTAATCCGTACAGCCACAGCTTGAAGTGAAGTATTTAGTTTTACTTTGTAGTGTTGAGTATCTCGACGGATGTAGATGAAGGGTCCACCGCGATTTCCCACTTCCAAATCAAATTCAGTTCTGAAGTGAACATATTCCCTAGGACAAGGGGTATATTCACCTAGCATGGTCTCTTGCAAACATATCCCTACAGGAGAATGCTCATAGAGCAAAAGCTTCACTTCCTCATACTTTCCTCGGAGTCCATGACAGTTTCACTGAATTATGGAAGTGAATTTATTTCTATCTGGGACCATCAGTATGGTTCCTTTTTACAAGAGTGGGAGAGTTCTTTTTTCTACTTGGGGAAGGCAATTTAATGGGCAGTTTTGTTGGCTTCTTGGGGGGAATAACCATCTTGAAAGAGCCAACATCCATTCCTTCAGTGTCTTTGACACTGAGGGGTTTTTTAGTTTATTTTCTCTCCATCTCAATCGGGACAGAGAGAGCAGAGGTGTTCTCTAAAGAGATCTCCTCATCTATCTTGCTATTGCTGGCAGTATCCAGCTCTGCCTTTAAAGAGGCAGAAGCACCAGCAAGGACTGGGGCTGGGGGACCAGCATCTGCTGGTTTGTCCTCCAAAGAGTAGTTGGTACAAACAGAAGCTGGCACCGGGCCAGCACTCGCTGCCCCGCCTCCAAAGAGGCAGATGGTGGACGGTGTGTCTCAACTGACACTTCAATTTTTCTGAGCTCTATGTTGACGTTTTCCTTTTTGGCTCTACTGAACCTTGTCTTTGTATTACCATTATCAATAGATTTTGATTAATCTTTTAGGCGTCTTTTCAGCGATTCCTTTTTTTACTCTATCTTCATGCTTCCTATTTTGGTTAGTTTATTTGTCTCTTTCTGTTGGTTTCTAAGTTTTGCTACTACTGAGGCAAAACTGAGACCTGGTCTTACAATCTTAGCTTTTGCTCTCTCTCTTGCTTCCTTAAAAGTTATCCTTCCATCACTCTTAACGCCTGAATTTCTTTTTCAAATAAATATATATCTTACCGTTGAGACGATGATGCATGTCCCTCACCACAGTGAACACATTTAGGTTCACTTGTGCACATACCATGCTCATCATCTCCACAGTTGACACATACCGCAGGATTTCCTTGTATTTTGGATCGGCACGTCTGAAGGGTGTGTCCGAAACGTTGGCAGTGGAAACACCTTCTTGGCCTCGGGATCTACTGTTTTATTTTGTATCTATGCCAGGCTGCAGAGACATACTCTGGGAGTCTTAAAGTATTGAACGTCAATATTATGGTAGGTAGAGGTATCCAATCTCTATCCACCTTCTTTGTGATCCTGTTCACCTTAATTACACCATAATCTTTCAATTCATTTGCAAGTTTCTCCTCAGAGAAACCCATTAGCTGAGGGCCAAAAATCAAACCCCTGCTGGAGTTCAAGTTGGAGTGGGGTCTGCACTCCACTGTAACTCCCACAAGGGCCAACAAACTCATCAACTTCATGCTTTCCTCTGGGGAGATACTCTCTACCGGGAGCATATTACTGTTCTGAGGGGATATTTTCGGTTGCCTACCACAGCATTTTACAATTTCCCTGTTTACCTCAAAAATATTAATATTGTCACCATTAAGCTTCAAATTTAGATATTTTTCATATAGGTTGGGTACAAAGACCCCAGGAACTATTTCATACTTCTTGTTTTTCTTTATTGCAAATGGGTCCAGTGTGACAATAATGGAACCAGATACTTTTTGTTGGGGATTCCTGGCTGTATTCCTTCTTGCCTGGCACTGGGTCGTCAACCGTGTCTGATTGTCATTAGGCCCACGGTTACTAATTTCAACATGGGGACCTTCAATGAAAAAATTGCTAAAAAAAAAAAAAAAAAAACACTGTTGGTGAACACTGAGGAGGCACCATTGACTTTCCATGGGGCCCTATTCTCAGCTAATGACACCAGTAGGAACTGACTCCCAGATGTCCACCCCCTTACCCTACCCAAAAAGGGATAGCACCAACATACCAGAGAGGCACAAGTGCAAGCCTAACCCGCTTGTTGGGACCGAGACTATTACTAGAATACAACCATCCCCACTCTGACTATGTTGGTGTGCATACCGGAAAATATGTCAGGAGTCCTACCCCTAATAACAGCCCACCCTTGGAATCCATGGGCTGATCTCAGGGATAGTTCCGCCTTCAGGGTGTCAATATGACATCAAAGTAAAACCCCTCAGGTCCAAACATCACCGGAATGGGTGATGCTCCCAATCACAGTTCCCACGTTTAGCTTCGAACGTGAACCCCAATCCAAGGTATGATGCCCTTTCCTTTCACACAGACAGGAAATTTAATGAAGGTGGAAATATCCATACTATGTAAGCCAAAGAGTTGGGGGAAAAAAAATAGAAGCAGTAGTCATAGCCGGTGGAAAGGAAGATGGAAGAGAGCTAAAAAATAAGCTGGAGGAAGAAGTAAAAAAGGAGTAGAAGAAAAAGAGGACAGAGAGACATTTAGAGTCAAACGGAGGGAATGATTTCCCCTCGTTCGAGAGACCCCTTGCCCGTCACAAATGTACAGCATGAGAAAGAATATTCTATGATGGAGCCATGTCACTACGTCACGGCAGTCTCTCATTAAGGGGGTACCGGTGATGATATCTTTTCTAATACTCCATTAAGGGCAATTAGCAAAGAGGGTGACACTTAGGCACTACTCTGAGGAACCCCCTCTTCTTGTAAGAAAGGTCGTGATACACGATTCCCAACTCTTACCTTTATATATCCTTCTGATAAAAACGAATTTATAAATCTGATCATTTTTCCTTTAATGCCCAACTTATACAACTTTTTTATAATACCATAACGACATGTGGTGTCATATGCCTTTTACAAATCAAAGAAGACTATTGTTTCGCTCTGTTTAACAAAACCTTGTACAGTAAACCCCCCGTATTCGCGTTCTCATGGTTCGCGGACTCAGGCATTCGCAGGTTTCTCTGTGGAACATATCTAGCCATTTTTCGCGGAAAATTCGCCATTCGTTGTATTTTCCACTGAGAAATATTCACTAATTACTGTATTTTCATATAATTTTCATGAATAAATGCACTTTTTGTGATAAAGCTATTAAAATACTCAGGTATAAGCATTTTTACAGGGTTTTTCTTGGTTTAAGCTATCAAAATGGGCAGTTATGTTTTTAGAGGGGTTTTAAGTATTCGCAGATTTTAGCTATTTACGGGGGGGGTGTGGTACACATCCCCCGCGAATACCGTATTTGGTTTGAGAGCCTGAGGAAGGGATCCAAAGCAGATCTAGTTTTCCTAAAGCCAAACTGGAATGGAAAAACCAATTTATTTGTTTTTAAGTGCCAAACAAGTCTGGTGTTAATCATCTTTTTCATCAGCTTACAAACACAACTGGTGAGAGCCATTGGTCTGTAGCTGCTGGGTAAAGCAGGATCCTTGTTTGGTTTCTTCATAGGGAGGATTAATGATAATTTCCAGCTCTTAGGAATAATACCAGTTTCCCAGATTTCATTTATTATATCTAAAAGAAATTTCTTGGACTTTTCTGGGAGATGTTTCAGCATTTCATAGAGTGTTTTATCTTCACCCGGGGCTGATGGTTTGGTTATTATGCAAGGCATCTTTGAGTTCCTGCAGAGTATATTTTGCATTATATGGTTCAAAATTATTTTCACTTAAATCAAGAGAAATCTAGACATGTCTAATGTCTTGGAATTCTACAGAATAGTTCTCACTACTTGATATTCTCGAGAAATGTTCTCCTAATTTTTCTGACCCTCTCTGGTTGGGTGATTAAGTCACCATTTATCTTAAGGGTAGGCAGAGGTTCAGGGACAAACTTGCCAATTAGTTTTTCATTTTCTTCCAAATCGTTTTGGATGGTGCTGCTGAGCTAATGCCATTAATGTAGTACATCCATGACTCCCATTTTTGCTTTTTTAAAATATTTATTTTGCTTGGCCACAGCACGTTGGTAAATAACTTTGGCTTGGGCAGTTCCACTCCTCTTATACTTTTTGTAGCATTTTCTAGTGATCTTTCTCATACTACTGCAGGTTTTGTTCCACCAAGGAACTGCTGGTCTAGAGGGCTTCCCTTTTGTTGTTGGAATATGGGCAATTGCACTGTTGATGGTGGTGGCACTGAAGTAATTATATGTCTCTGAGATGGATGGAAATTATTTTACATTATTGTCCATGAGAACAGACTCACTAAATTTCTTCTAGTCTGCTTCATCTACCTTCCACTTGGGAGGTGACTCAGAGGGCTGATTCTTAACTGGAATGAATTGGGAGTGGTCACTCCCATTTGGATATTCATTTACTGACCATTCATAATCAATGTGAACACTAAATGAGCAAAAGCTCAGATCGATACCCGAATAAGTATTAGAGTTGATGTTATGGTCAGTCATGGCTCAATTATAGAGTATAGTGATATTATGATCATCCTTAATGCCCTCCAACATCCTACCCTTGGGGTTGTGAGCATTAATATCACCAAGGAGGAGGAAAGGATTAGGAAGCTGACTGATCAGTAAATGAATATTATTATAAGTGAAATTCAAATCAGGGGGGAAGATAGATGGAGCAAACTGTAATTTGCTTGTCTAAAATGAAAGTTACTGCTACAGCTTGGAGATGAGTATTAATTGATAGCAAGAAGTGTTGCAACGACTAATGCACAATAATTGCTGCACCTCCCTTAGCTCTATCTCTGATTGGTGGTGGAGAATTATATATGCAGTAATTTAACCAAGGATTATATTGTGCACTTCCAAGCTTAGCTTCCTGGAGACACACAATACCTGGGCTTTGGTCATGGAGCAGTACCTTCAGCTCTTCATTTTGAGCCCTAAGACCTTTACAGTTCCATTGCAGTACTGATGTGAAAACTATTTTTGGGGCTTGGTGGAAGGCCCTTTGAATGGAGTCTTCTCATTTACTCTTTTGTTTATGAGTATTATCAAGAGATCATTTGGAAATGACTGGTCTTGACAGGTTTGGTTTATTATCTGTTGATTTACTGGTGTCATTTTGTTTCCCTTTCCTGTCAATTTGTTTAAGTTCAGGCTAGGGTTCTTGCATCGAGCTTAATACTTCATATCTATTACTAAGTGATGCATGTTTAATTGGAGGAAAGGATGAGGGGGAACGTCTCCTCTTTTGGTGCTTTTCCTTCTCAGTCTCCATTAAATCAGGCAGAGACTGTGTCCAAGACAATTCCAAGGTGGTTGGGTTAAGTGCCATCTTATCCTCCTTGGAGGCTTGTGCTCTAGCCTCAACAGGCTGAGCATCTGACTTAGATGACTGGGCCACTACCACTAGGGTTAATGCACCTGCTACATCAGAGGGTGCTGCCACAGCACCCCTAGTGGTAGATTGGGGTTGTTGCTTAAGAACTTGAGCATAGCTCCTAGGTTGTTGTTCTAATTTTTTTGCAAAACAAATACTTTTATGCTCTGCATTGGCTTTATTTAGTGCAGACACTTCAAATGTGTAAATTTCACAATTTTTGTTATTGGATATATGTTCCAATTGACAATTAACACATTTTGCTTTTCTATTACATTCATCATCATGATGGACACCAGAGCAGTTTATAAAAATTTTAGCATTTTGGCAGTGTTTTGATGGGTGGTCAAACTTAAAGCAATGATAACACTGCATTGGTCTTTACTGGAAAGGATGCACTTGTACCCTTTCATTTTCAAATATGACATGAGAAGGTACTTCAGAGTCTACAAAGGTTAAAATGATCATGTTGGCAATAGCTAACTTTTTCACTCTCCAAACTGAAGTGGGACTCATTTCTAGAATTTCTTCTTCTGTCATGTCATAAAGATCTTTATCAAATAGTACTCCTCTCCCATAACTAAAGCATAAGTGGGGCTTGATCTTCATAATCAATTCATCATTTTTTATGTTAAACAAGGTCAGCATATATGCTTGGGTTGTAGATTTGGCATGAATAAGAATGGTGTTCTTCCAAGAACGAGAAATATCACCGCTCTTTATTTTTCCCACCTTTTTCTGAAGAAACCTGCAAAATTTATAGTAGTTATGATTTTCCTTCTTGGCTGAAGCTACCACCCACATA
This sequence comes from Macrobrachium rosenbergii, assembly GCA_039081455.1. NCBI lineage: Eukaryota > Metazoa > Arthropoda > Malacostraca > Decapoda > Palaemonidae > Macrobrachium > Macrobrachium rosenbergii. Next base: position 12,794 of record JANJGK010008374.1, read on the forward strand.
GGATGTTTAGGAGTCCTTACTTCTGCATTCTGCTTTCTCTCTGGTTTATCCTGAGCCCATTTACATGGCACATAAACATGCATGTCTTTGGGAACTCTGTTAAGGCTCCTCGTACTGTAGCTTGACCTATTTGTATGGCACTTATCATACTACTAGCCTTTAGAGCTTCATCATGGCTAATAAAGGTAACCCACACTTCCCATTTAGATTCAATATCAATAAAGTTCATCCTGATTTCTACAACAGTTCCAAATGATTTCAGAGCTGTCAAGATCATTTCATAATCACAACAGACTGATAAGTCTTCAATATGGAGCATTCTCAAATTTTTCACACAACCTGGGTGTGTTGAGGATTTAATTTTGGATGAAGAAGATTTCTTAGAAAAGTCCGTGTCCTTGCTTGAAGTCGTCATCAGTGAAGCATAGCTAGAGGGTCCAGGGGTGGGGAAGTCAGGAGGGGGATCAGGATATTTGTTATTTCTGCTTTTTTGTCAATTTATTTTTGGAGAAGTCATCAACATTTGGAGAAATTTAAATCTACAAGGTGGGTGCAGAGGTCATCATCTGTGCCAGAACAGCACCATCAGAGGGTCCAGGGGTATTCGAATCCTTATAAATGCTAGACAAAGATTTGAGAGGGGTAAAAAAAATAACAAACCTGAAAACCTAAAAGAGATATCAGCCTTTCATGGGGTTTATTCTTCCACCAATGGCACAAGTGAGAACTGACTTGCAAATATATGCGTCACTACACTACACCACAGGGAATGCCATAACATGATTATAGTGGCCCAAGTGTAAGCCAAACCCACTTGCTAGGACCGAAGGTATTACATGAATACTATCATCCACACACTAATCATGTTAAGAGCAAACCAGATAGAATGCCGAGAGTTGTATCCCCAGAACCAGTGCCCCCTGGAATCCGTGGTCCAACCCTAAAGAATAGTTCCGCCTGATATCTCTCAGATCCAAACATTATCAGGCAGCTGATGGTCCTACCACAGTTCCCACTATTTAGTTTCAGATATAAACCCAATCCCAGCAATCATATCTTTTCCTGCTTATCAGGTCCAATAAATTTTAACAAAAGTGGAAAATTCCACAAAATTTAATTCAAAGACAGATCTAATGGTATATGGGACTCTTGGACTCAAACCTGGGAACAGATCCCAAATCAAGGGGACCATTGTTACCAATTTTATCAATTTCCATTGTTACCAATTTTATCAATTCCCCTGTCAATTGTGTCTCTTTGCATTTCGCTGAGGTTTCTCTCCTTTCCAACTACCTGCGCTGCCACCAAGGGTCAATGTCTTGACCTGACCCGCACCTACATCTCCGCCTACTAGTCACCGATTGCCACCTCTTCCTATCGAATCTTTATCTGGCTGCCATACAACAACCTTTCTAGGTACCTGGCCAAATTAACTACATGCCCTGCGAAGAGGGCAATGGAGGACCCCATTAAGAAGAGGCTGTCAGAAGTGTCAAAACACTGTCAATGTTGGCACTGACTGTGATATACATACTGGCTCTGACGGACCATTCTTTACTAGTCACCCTTACGCTGTCACATTGCTAGTAGGCCCTCTGCTAGCCTTTCCCAAGGCGTCATTCTGCTGATTTATCTGACAACGTCCCTCTGTCCAGAAGTCACCAGTAGACTACGCTACGCTACTTGACGATCTCCATACGCTGCTACACTGAAGATTGTTGTATGCAGCTGGTACCCTCTGTATGGGGTTGCCTTGCTAGCCCACCAGTGCCCCTACATTTCATCTTACTTCATCTATGGTGGGGAAACTTGAGTTACAATGCCCCCACTGACACCCTATTGCAGAAACCTGGCTCTACGAGACCTCACCTCTTGTCTACGGACTAAGGTAATGTGTTTGGAAGTTGTTTGTCGGCCTCACCTAACTTTATCCTACCTGCTTTATACCTATTCTCCTAATTCCTATAACCATACCCCATTTACTCTCCTTCAGAGTGTGCTGCGATTTTGATTGTGGTGGAGATTGTGATCAATACAGATATAATTTAATGCTTACTTGCGTACCTGTGTTTTAACAGTATGTTACATAATCAGTATTTTCATATTTTACCTACGTAAATTCATTATCATTTTTACTAGGAACCATTTGTATGTTTTCTACTTTCCTGCTCTTGCAGATTCGTGGTTCCGCATACCTGTTGTGTGTTAACTACATATCAATGGTGCCACTGTAGATCAATGGTGCCACCTTCCTGCACACCCAGGTGTCATATCCGACCAAGATATCCAAACTATCAGTGGTGCCATATTCTCGCTTAACGTACCCCTTCCTGTGCATTTTCCGGATCCTCCCTTACACATATTGCCTGTTAGCCTATGAAAGACCTAGTGTTTAAAGATTGCAGTTTGTGGCACTTTTCTCTAATATTAGTGATCTGAGTAATATAATCTTGACAGTACCACAGAGCTCCATGGTTAGCTTGCAGTTTGTGGTACTTTTCTCTAATATTTGTGATTTGAGTAACGTAATCATGACAGTGCCATGGAGCTCCATTCTTAGCCCCTAGAAATATTGCTTTTAGTGATTTATAATATTTTCACTATTATTAACAGCTCTCATAGGGCTAGCCCGAATGACTAAAACAAATGGAGTACCAGGTCTAAGCCATAGGCTAAACACCAGGACTAAATAATGAAGGAATAATTACATTTTTAAAATGTGCAAAAAGGTACATGCTTCCACACTAGAACACATGCAAAAGTTAAATACATTTACTCAAGTTTCACCTGTATGGTTAAAAATAATTAAAACTGAGTAATGATAAAATTCTGAATAACATAATAAGATTTCTTAAAATTTGGATTTTTTTATATATTAGTTGCCCGTGGGATTTTGTACTTTCATAAATTAATTTTTATACTTTATCAATTAATTCACATAACCTCATGAATATTAAAATTGAGTCAATTAAAAATGTTGCAGGCTCTGATAAAACTTCACCAATCGATCCACTGGTTAGATTTTGGGCATTCGTATAACAAGTGTAACTGTTATCATCACTTTGTATTCGGGAGCTGGTTCATGTGGGCTGCTCATTAAGTGTCCAAGTGTCAGACGAACAAAACCTATTCGGAGACATGTCAGAATTACTTCCACATCTCTCTCTTTGGTATGATGAAAAATAACTACAGGTTTTATTGGCTTCCACTTATTTTCAGGTTCTTCATTCCATCTATTTTGCCATTTGTTTATAATGCCTACTTTTATATGTGTTATATAATTAACTGGGATATTTACATTAGATCATGTCATATGGGTTGATTCCATTAGCTGCTTTATCAGCCTCTTCATTTCCTTTGACACCTACATGGGCAGGAATCCAACATATTTCTATATTTTTCCCATTAATATATAATTTATGGAGTAATAACTTTATTTGTTATACAATGTTATTTTTTGGTTAGTAACTCTTAATGGCTTCATTGGCGCTTCTATAGTTGCTAAAAATCACATTATTATTACATGCAATTTCTTTAATCATTTTTATGGCCGATGCTATTGCGCATTATCAGGTAGAGAGAATTTTGCCTTGGGATACTGTAGAATATCCCACTCCGTACTCTGATTTAGATCCGTCTGTGTATATTGCGTAATGTGGACCTTCTCGGCTTATGCTCTATTGTATGTTGTCTATGGTGTTCTGGGGTATATGAGTAAAAATAAATATTTTAAGTGTGTGCAAATTCTCATTTTATTCACAGTCCAAGGAGGAGATCATTTTACTGCTGAAGGCAATTGCACATTTATATTCAACGACTCGAACGGTCTTCTAGCTTTAAAAGGGGAAGGTGGTGAGTGATTGTTTATGAATACATCTCTTCATTCAAATATTTTTTTTTTTTTTGTTGGGGAATCACTTGTCTGAATTCTTTGAGCACTTTTCATTGTTACTAGTTCTCTATGGAGAGAGAGAGAGAGGGGGGTAGTTCAAACATTCAACTTGTAAAGATGAGGTTGGTGATGATCTAAAGGCTCCTGAACATATCCTAGGCCTTCATTATGAACTGAGTCTAACGTTTTCAGCATTGCGTCTGATGCTGAGCCATATATTTCGCTTCCATAGTCAGTGGTAGACAGCAATGTTGCTTTATGCAGTAAAGTAGGGGTATGTCTATGAGCTCCGCAAGTAGTATTTGATAGTTTCTTAATTAGATTTTATGCTCTTTTACATTTAGATTTCACGTATGTTATGTGGGCTTTCCAGTTCAAGTGAGTATCAAATACTAATCCCAAAAATTTTGCTGTTTGGCTAATTAGTATACTATGGTTTCTGGTTTTTAAAAATATTTCTTCGCATTTTTTCCATTTTTTATTTTTATGAAACATTACTGATTGAGTATTTTGTACGGATAATTTAAAGCCTACCGATGAGGACCATTCATCTATTTTATTATAGTTTTATTAATGATTTGTTCTGCATGTTTTAAGAGAGATGCTGAATAATATATGGCAAAATCATCCTTATACAAGTTATTTTTAATTCCAATATGTAGATTATTACTGATGTCATTTATTGCTAAAGTAAAGTGTGCCACTAAGGACACTTCCTTGTGGAACACCATTTTCAAATGGAAATGTACTTGTCAGTACATCATCAATTCTCTCTTGAAAAGTAAGTTTTGTCAGAAAGTTTTGGATAAACCTCGGTAAATGTCCATGGATGCTGTTTTTATGTAATGTTTTCAATATTGCATATCTCCACGTAGTATAATATGCCTTCTCAATGTCAAAAAAGACAGCTATAGTAATTTGTTTTCATTCAAATCCTCTTCGTATGTGGTCTTCTAAGTTAGTTGCATAATCCACTTTACAGCTGTTACATTGTGACCCAAACAGAGTGGGGGTTAAAATTTTATTTTCTCAAATGTGCCATGTTAGTTGAGCATTTACCATTTTCTCTAGTAATCTGCATAAACAACTTGTTAAAGAAACTGGTCTGTAATTGTTTACATTACTGGGATCCTTTCCAGGTTTGGGGACAGGAATATTTATAGCTTTACGTCATTCATCAGTAAAACTCTAATAGGTATGGCTTTGCCAAAGGTGCTAAGTGGATGATCATTTCAAATTAAATATTGTCACTGCCAGGGGCAGAATTATTATTGCTGTTCAACAGAGCAAATTCCTACTCTTCCATATAAATTTTCTATTATAATATATATATGCTCTATGGTTTCAAAACTTATTTTGATTAATTCTATACTATTTTTCTTTGTGGGGAAGTGTTCATCTAAATTTCTATACTACTTACTTTTGCTACGTTTTCTCCTATTACATTAGCTTTTCTTTTGGATCAAGTATTCTTTTCCCATCTTTCAGTATGGCATGTCTAGGTGGTTTAATATGAGAACCATTTATTTTCCTAAATTTTTCCCATATTTTTTGTATGGGAGTATTATTAGAGAGATCTGATATATATTTCCTCCAGGAAATGAATCTTCCTCGAATTACTTTTTAAAACTTTCTTCCTTGAATTCTTTTTAAATTTTGCAGATATTTTGTTATATAGGGGTTTTTATGTATCAGTTTCTAATAATAATACAGTCAGTTCTTGTACATTTTCTTCAAATATCAGTAATGTTTAATTTATTTCATTGAACTTTCTATTCAAATTGTCTAATCATCTTCCAATTTGGTGTTTTATTTTTATCAATTCTGTTAGTTCTTCAGACCACCATGAGACTGTGTGTTTTGTTGGATAAGATTTTGATTTTGATATTGCTTTATCAGCAGCATTTTTAATGAGATCAACATGAAATCTATTTGATTCATTATGATCTTGTACATACTCAAATAGTGGGATATTCCTGGTGTGGAGTTCACATATTTCCCAATCTGCTTTATAAATGTTATATTGAGGGACAAGCTAGGTGGTATTATTTTGCAATAATGAAATTAATATGGGGAAATGATCACTGGTGCGCAAGTCATCAACTGTATTCCAATCCAGTCTCTCTACTATGCTTTTTGTACATAAGAGTCAAGTCTACTGAAGAAAAAATTCCATGTGTCTTTGAAAAATGTTAGCTGATTTCGTTACCTTTTATACAGCACATGTTGCTTAAATCTATAAATTCTTCTATTTTACTTCATGCTCTATTTGGGTTTGTACAATTACAGTCCCATACTGGGTTGTGAGCATTAAAATCTTTTGCACTGTTAAATAATTCTTTAAGTTCATCAATGTCATAATTTTTATTGGGTTGGTTTTATAAATTATAAATTGCATAATTATCGCTTGTTATTTGTAATCTAATACTCGATATTTGCAGGTCAGTAAAATTTACAGGTACTTTGTCATAACATACTTTGGTATGTACATATAGTACCTAAATTTCCTTCTTCCTCTCTAGATGTAGATGCTTAGGTATATTTATCTATTGTTGATATTGTTTTATTGACATGTTGTTCACATAATATCATTGGTTCATATTCTTTTAGCAACCTTTGTATTTCTCCTAGGTGTAACCTGGTCTGTAGACCATTACGTTCCACTGTATAATATAGCTATTGAAAATATGATGTTATAGTGGTCAAGTTTTACTTTTTCTTTTTTATTATCAACTTGGATTTTTCCTACTAATTTACTCACGACATTCCTTTGTTTTTCTTTATAACATACTAAGTGTACAATGCATATACAACCTTTTTCATGGATACTCAAATCTGCGGTTTCTTTTTTTCTGCATTTCATATAACTTCTTACGATGTTTGTTAAACCATCTTTCGTTATGTTTTTGTTGTTATTGCACAATTCAGCAAAACAATTGTTACATCCACATGTGTTATGTATATTACTTGTTTCATTTGTTCTTGTACCAATTATTGGAGATGGAGTAATCTCTTCTCCCTTCGACATAATCTATGTTATGGTTCTCTTCAACTTCTTCGATATTTTGGACATTGATTACATGGGTTTTACTACCATTTTAGGAGATAAAGATATATTCTTACCTAGTTTCTGTTTCTGTTCTTTCTTCATATCCTTTGTCTTTGGTTTAACTGAAGTTTCTCTATTAATAGTTGGTTTCTTAGTTTTGGGTGGTGCTCTCTCCAACGGTCTCTTTTTATCTTAATTTCTGGTCCATCACAACTTTCTTCTGCTACTTTGTAATAGCATCTTCTTGTGCTATTTGCATTAATACTTCAAATGAATTTGATAAAATACTATCCATATCATCTGTACCTGTTTCCTTGTTTATTACCAATTTAGATTCCGTTTGTAGGGCATTTTCTTCTTGGGATTTTTTTTGTTTTGTTTCTGTGTTCCGTTACTTCTATCTGTAAGTGTTTGTTTCATTACTGGTTTTTGTTACTGAAGAATATGTATGTTTCTTAGACAGATCTTGAATTCCTCTCACTTTCAGTTCCAATTTAGCTTCCGTTACAGACAACCCAGTCCCTTCTTGTAAGATTTTCAATTCTGTATTGTACATATACAATATGCACTCTTTGGACTTCGTGAAGATCTTGCCCATAGTTTACACACTTTGGCCTACTATATTTCGATTGTGTGGCATGTTCGTTAGAACCACAATAAGCACATACATGTTCATTTTGACAGTTTTTCTTCGTGTGCCCATATTTACTACAATTTTGACATTGTAGTGGTTTTGGGGCATGGTTTTGGGACATAAGTTCTCAGTTCTCTATGCTGACCTACAGTTTTTATTTGGAGGTGCGTTTTGACCTTCAAAATGTTATTTTTGCAATTCTTAATATTTTATTGTTCTGTTTGCTTGGTATTATATATATTTCACAACCTTGGCCTTTGGGATATCTTATTTTAAGCGAGTCCACTACTATAGTCTTCTCAACCGCTTCGTTATTATTTTTAGGAAGTACAATAGTACCCTGAATGCTGTTCATAATGTCATTTTTCTTTATAATTACATTTACATTATCAATAGTTTTTATGGACATATAGTCTTCAGATTGATTTTTTGTTGTGGCCTCTATCAGCCATGTCATTTTTTTTATTTGTCTGAATGGCATTTCTGTTGTTAGATGTCTTTTTAATAAGTAGTTCTCCAACTCCAGCCCTGAAATACGTTGTTTTGTTTCTATGGTCAGATACCTTGATCATCTTCCACTCCCAAAGAGAGAGTTGAAGTAAGTCAAGGTTCAGTCATGTTGATATTTAGTTTTTAGGGTGTTTTATATGGCATTAAAGTTTTAATACCACCCCGATTTTCATTATTTGGATTATTCAGAGAATTTTCCATCTCCATGCCGATTTGCTCTGTACCGGAGCAGCGGTCATCAACTGTGCCAGAATAGTACCATCAAAGGTAGGGACCAGGGGTACTCAAATCCTTATAATGACTGGTCATAAAGATTGGAGGAAGAAAAAATTTTTTGCTAAAAATCTTAAAAAGATATCATCGGCCTTTCATGGAGTTTACTCTTCCACCAACGGCACAAGTGAGAAATGATTCCCAAATGTCCACGTCCCTACCCTACCCCACAGGGTAGAGTGGTCCAAGTGTAAGCCAAACCCGCTTGCTAAGACTGAGAGTATTGCAAGAATACAATCATCCCCACCCTAATCATATTGCGGGTAAACTGAATAGAATAGCAAGAGTCCTATCCCCAGAACCATACCCTTCTGGAATCCTTGGTCCAGCCCTAAAGAACAGTACCGTCTTTGAGCTATCGATCTGATATCTCTCAGGTCCAAACATTATCGGGTAGTTGATGGTCCTACCACAGTTCCTATTATTTGGCTTCTGATATAAACCCAATCACAGCTATCATATCTTTTCCTATTTATCAGATCCAATAGATTTTACAAAAGGTGGAAAGTTCCACAAAATTAGTCCAGAGGAATATATAATTATATATGAGACTCTTGGACTCAAACCCAGGAACACATTCCTGGGGTTCAAGAGCCCCCACACCATGTCAAGTTAGTCCCATACCGAGGGGGTTTTGTGTTAAAACATTGCAGGATTCGTGTTCTTTCTTTGACCTCGAAAATATCTAGTTTCATATTGATCTATTTTTGCATTCTGTATCCTAAAACTTCTTTGTGGAAGTGGATCCAGAGTCCTATTCATTTTGGAAGAATGAGGGGAAAGAGTTGGGTTTGACAGGAGAAAAACTATGAATCTGGAAGAAAAAAGTTAGTTATGAAAGCTAAAAAGTTTAATTTAACTAATGGTTTAACTGCTTCAGATTCTAGTTTATCAATTAAGATGCGTAAAATACCACCTTATATGGGAAGAAATGACATAATCTCATATATAATTCGTTTTGAGAAAATAGCGACACTATGTGAGTGGCCTGAAGACCCTAGGGCAACACATCTAGGATTACTATGACAGGTATTGCTCTAAAATCTACTCTGCTTGACCAGACGTAGCGTTATCCAATTATAAGGAACTTAAGAAAGCCATCCTTAAAACGTTTAGAAAAACTGCAGATCAGTATAGGAAATAATTTAGATATACAAAAAGGACCCTCATTCCACTTAAAAACAATTTGTAACCCAACTTTATCGTCTCTTTGACTATTGGTTAGACAGTGCAGCTGTAGACAGAACCTATGAGAGTATTAGAGATGTAGTGGTGCTACGACTACCCCAAGAAGGACCTTCTTGAAGGAGCATGATGTTGTGGAAGCCAAAAAGATGGCAGATCTTGAA
>JANJGK010008375.1:0-25000 GCA_039081455.1 Macrobrachium rosenbergii
GAAATCTAGTTCTTCTCCCCTCGCTATCGATAGAAAAATGAACTTGCAGTTGTGACAGATGAGGCTGTATTTCTAACAGAATAACTGACACTCATAAATAATGAGGTTACTGGTAGACTACTACTAAAAGAAAATGATGCAAAACTGAAACAATCAACTCAAAGATGATGATGATGATGATGATGATGATGATGATGAAGTTGATGATTATTATTATTATTATTATTATATATTATTATTATTATTATTATTATTATTATTATTATTATTATTATTATATTATTATATATTATTATTATTATTATTATTATTATTATTATTATTATTATTCAGAAGGAGAATCCTATCCATATGGAACAAGCCCACCCCAGGGCCATTAACTTGAAATTCAAGCTTCATAAGAATAATAGTGTTCATTTGAAAGAAGTAGGAGAAGGTAACAGGAAAAAAGGAAAGAAGAGATCTAGCTTATTAAAAAAGAAAAAATAAATTAATAGATTGATAAATAGATAAACATTTATTAAAATGCAAGGAAGGAGAATAGCATTAGGGCAGTAAAGCTTTTCGTCTTCGCTTGAACTTTTGAAGAAGTTTCCAATTGCATGACATCCTCAGTAGGGAAACTTCCACACTCCAACGGTGTGAGGAATAAAAGACTTTGGAACTGAGAATGATAATATTCGTGAGAAAAGACAGTCCTTTGTATGCTACTGCGTTCAAGTGTTACACAAACGCCTAATCAAAAATATGTAGACAACAGTGATAATCAAGTGTCACAAAAAACCCATTGCTTCGCAGCTTCCCTGTGTGCATGAATTCACACCAAAGATAATATACGTTATTTTAACAGAGATCTTTCACATTCACGACTGATCCCTTACCCTCTTTTCCTGCCGAGAGAGAGAGAGAGAGAGAGAGAGGAGAGAGAGAGAGAGAGAGAGAGAGAGAGAGAGAGAGAGAGAGAGAGAGAGAGAGAAAAAAAGAGAGAGAGAGAAAGAGAGAGAGAGAGCGGCCAGATTCACTGAACAGCAAAAGCACCAATATGGCAGTAAATGCGTCTCGCTGTCGAACTTCTCAGTTCCAGAGGTCTTTTTTGTACACACCGTTGGAGGACTGTGGAACAGCCTCCCTGCTGAGGATATTGTGCAACTGGAACTTCTTCAAAAGTTCAAGTTCCAATTGCACAATGAATTAATCAATGAATAGATAAAAATGTAAGTAAATTACTAAAACAATAGAAGAATTGTTTGAGGGTAATAATGCATTGCATCTTTGCTTCAAAAGTTCAGCAGAGATGCAATGCATTATTACCCTAAAACAATTCTCCTATTGTTTTAGTAATTTAATTACATTTTTATCTATTCATTGATTAATTTATTTTTTGTTTTTCTCTTTTAAGAACTGACGTCTTCTTTTTGTTGCTTCCGTAAATGAAGACCATAATACTTCTTAGGAAGCTTGAATTTCAAGTCAATGGTCCTTGTAGGCTTGTTCCATGTGAATAGGTTTCACCTTTTGAATAATAATAATAATAATAATAATAATAATAATAATAATAATAATAATAATAATAATAATAATAATAATAATAATAATAATAAAGTAGCAGACCTTCCTTAAGGACAGTAGCATTGTAAATAATGGCTGTTTCTGCGACATTCAGTTTACATAGTCTTTTTTATTCTTCTTAACAGCTTCTTTTGATGAGCGTGCAGCTGGTGCATCAGATTTCCAAAGGACATGAAAAGTTTTCTGGTTGTTTCAGTTTTATTTCCTCTGACGTTTCAAATGCACACTGGTGACTATTTTCAAAAAGTGAATGGGCTGTTATGCAGGTTGCACGGGTATATATAGCAAGTGGGGGTTGGTGTACAGTTGATAGGTCGATTATTAAGCTGCAATTTGGTTGGTCATGGGTTGGTGATGCAATCGGTCCCTGAGGCGTTGAGATCTTCTGGGCCTAATCAGTGTTGGTATTTGGGAGTGGCTGTTATCCGGGATTAACTATAGATCGTCCAGGTAATCTGCCTCCTGTGTCCATTGTTGGTTCTCTTTCTCTCTCCTCTTCTCTTTATCTCTCTCACACACCTCTTATTTCGCTTCTCGCCCCCTCATTCTCACTTTCTCTCTCTCTCTCTCTCTCTCTCTCTCTCTCTCTGTCTCATTCTCATTCTCTTTTTCTGTCAACTGTACACCCACCCCCACTTGCTATACGTACCCATGCAACCTGCATATCAGTCCATAGTCACCAGAGTGCATTTGAAACGTCAGAGGAAATAAAACTGAAATAACCAGAAAACTTTTCAAGTCCTTTGGAAATCTGATACACCAGCTGCACGCTCATCAAAACATGTTAGGAAGAATAGAGAAGACTCTATGTAAATTGAATACCGTAGAAACAGCCAGTATTTACAATAATAATAATAAAAATAATAATAATACTATTAAGAATCGAATGCACTGGCCTTAACATTTTACCTGCTATAGGCAAAAACTGCCGAAAATGATTTGGGACATGGATCCAAGCCAGACTCCCTAAGATAGCATCTAAATGAAAGGAATAGATGTTTGTCTCAGTGAGCAGTGGAAGCAGATTTCTCCATAAAGCTGAACTCTCTTCTTCTTCTTTTTCTTCTTCTTCTCACGAGATAATTATGAAGGGCTAACACTGAATGAGATTTCCTCTCCTCTCCTCTTCTCTTCTCTCACCTCATTATTATTATTCATGACGTGAGAAATAGTGCGTGAAAAAAGTGATGACATACAATAAATCTCTCCATCTATCTATTCTGTTGCCCTGACTTCGAAATGTGAGCAAGAGAATAGAGCAGAATAGGATAGAATAGAATAGAATATAGAATTAGGCCAAAGGCCAATAAGCGCTCGGAGGGACTTATGATGAGGTTGTTCTGCACTGAAACGGAAATGAAGAGCACAGAGGTCTGAAAGGTTAATGAAGTGACAGGAGGAGGAGGAGGAGGAGGAGGAGGAGGAGGAGGAGGAGGAGGAGGAGGAGGAGGAAAACCTCAAAGCAGTTGCACAATGAATCAACTGTTAGTAGAGGGTTGAGAAAAGTAAGAAGGAAGACAGAATATGGAGAGAGGTAGAGTAAAAAGAATGAGAGGGGTTGCAGCAGCTAGGGGCCCTAGGAATGGGTGCTGCAAAGAACTTTTAAGTAGCGCTAACAGTGCACCGCATGAGGTGCACTGAAGGCATTACTATCCACCTAGCCGGTTCAACACTTACAGGAGAACGTCATTTCATTCACAGCATGCGCACAAGGTTTTGACTGTACCGAAAGTGAAGGTTCTTGCATTGATAAATCGAGTGAATGCAACGGCACTTCCCGTGATGATCTCTGCCCAGACTTTCCCTGCACTTGCTGCTTTTTTGGTAAGTGACTTCCTTCCTTCCTTCCTTCCTTCCTTCCTTCCTTCCTTCCTTCCTTCCTTCCTTCCTTCCTTCACCAATGCTTCAAATAAATGATTATTATCTGCTCAAATATTGATGTCTTTTTATTCACGAATTTTCTTCCTTATACTTTAAAAAGACCAAGAACATTGATTGATTAATAACCTCGCTGATCCAGAAATATGTTTCCTAAGCCTACTGTAAACTCGACAAGCTGCGTCAAAACGACAGAGACATTGTCTTAACTTGAGTGTTTCAGCTTGGCTCTTTTTTCTTCTTTCATAGCCATTTTTGTTACAATTGTAAATGAATGTTTGAGTTAGACTAAAATGCTGGATGTCACGAACAAACTCTGCCTTACATTTATATAAACTGAGAATCTTTTTTTTCAACACAGACACACACATTAATACACACTTTATATAAGTGTATATGTATGTATGTATATATATATATATATATATATATATATATATATATATATATATATATATATATATATATATATATATATATATATATATATATATAAGTGAATGTTTGCATGGGTGTGTGTTTGTATGTTTGCAGCGTAGCTTTGTGAGCTATAGAGATCCAAACTGCTTCACTGACGTACACAAAATTTGGCACGGGGTCATTATTTGCCCCAACTTAGATAATAGGGTAGGGTTCAAACCTGTAGCCCTTCTTCCCCTTTCCCCCTCGCCCACCCCCACCCTGACCCCCATCCCCATCCCCATCCCCCTCGCCCATCCCCATCCCCATCCCCTTCCCATCCCTATCCCATCCCCCTTCCACTTCCCCTTCCCTTTGTAACTTATGTGGTAATAGCTTGACTGACCGACCTAGACAAAACTGAGCACGTGGCCATCATTTGACCCAACTTATATAGTAGTGTGGGTTTTAAACCCATAACCCCCTTCCTTCGCTATCCCCCTTCCCCTTCCCTCTGTAGCTTATGTGGTAACCATTTGATGTGGCCATCATTTAACCCAACTTAGATAATAGGATAGGTTACAAACCCATACCCCCTTTACCCTTCCCCTTCCCCATTCCCCTTCCCCTTTCCCCTTCACACTCCACTTTCCCCTTCCCTTTGTATCTTATATGGTAACCACTTGATCAATCTAGATGAAATTTGGCAAATGGCCCTCATTTAACCAAACATCCTCCCTTCCCCCTTCCCTGTGTAACTTATGTGGTAAATAAGACCTACGGGTTTATCATACCTCATTTCATGTACTCGATACCTTAGAAATATATTATGAAAATGCTTTTCTTTCCTGTGATTAATAATTCTGAATAAAGTTTTGCTTTTAGGTTTAGTAGGGGGTGTGTTTAGGTTTAGTGGGGGTGTTTTACTTAAGTGGAGGTTAAGTTTAGGTTTAGTGGGGTAAATTGGACAGTCACCACAGTAATGTCTGGATAAAATAGACAGTCACCCCAGTAATACCTGGATAAAATGGACGGACACCATGGTAATAACTGGATAAAAGGGACAGTCAGCATGGTAATACCTGGATAAAATGGACAGACAGAACAGTAATGTCTGGATAAAAGGGACAGTCACCAAAGTAATGGCTGGATAAATGGGACAGTCTCGGCAGTAATATCTGGATAAAGGGGACAGTCAGAACAGTAATATTTGGATAAAAGGGGCAGTTAGTACAGTAGTCCCTGGATAAATGGGATAGTTACCACAGTAATATGTGAAGAAATGGGACAGTTAGAACAGTAACTCATGGTTAAAAGGAAAATCAGTACAGTGACTTCTGGATAAAAGAGATAGTCAGCAGAAGGAGGGGCAAGAAAATTTTTTGGAGTCCTTCAGAGTTTTCCTAGGCAGCACAGTTTTGGTAGGCTAATATATATAGATATATATATATATATATATATATATATATATATATATATATATATATATATATATATACACACACACACACACATACTAGTAACAGCTTTCATAAAAAGACAGGCACTTGCCTAGGCCTATGCCAGTTATCTGCATCACACGGAACTATTTTTTGAATTTTATATAAAATTTGGACTCAGAACAGCCTACAAATGGCGCTGTATGGTCTGTCAACAAAATGAATGAGGCTCCTACCTACTTCATCCACGTCCTGGTCAAGGTGTTTGGGATCCTTCTTTGGCGATGAATTAATGGAATAACTGATAGGTAAACCTGATTGTGAATACTCGGCCTCAAGAGAAAGTGGAGAGTAAGCAAGACGAAAAGAAAAAGAATATATGAAAGGAGTTAGAGTGAAAGGAGAGAAAGGAGAGAAAGGAATAAAGGAGCTGCAGCTAGGGCGCCCTAAGTCTCGGATTATGAAGTCAATTTTTCTTATAAACTCCCTGACACCTTTGACCTGGTTTTGAAAAGTATGAGAAAAGTGAATTGAAAGCTTACTTGATAATTTCCTATTATTCGTAATCATTTTGTCATTATTATTATTATTATTTCTCCAGTTTATCAAAATTCCTGTGTAATTAATATGAACAGTAGTTTCCGAAATAAAAAAAATGAAAAAGTGGAATATCGCATAAAAAGCAATATAATAATTGTTTTTTGTTTCTGTCCACATCGACATCTACCTCAGCTCCAGGAACAACCACCACACTTCCGACCACAACTTCAGGTCAAACCACAACTACCGGACAAGGTAAATACGTTTTTGTGTGTAAATATTAATATCTCTAATCATATCTGCATCATCATACTTATTTTATAATAACACCTTTCATCCATTCGTTTGACGTTTCATGCTGGCCATTCCTTCACCATCCTTCGTGACTCCCTTTGTGCCTAGATCTGACGAATCTTTGGAAAGATGTCATTCTGTACTTTGAGGAAATCTCAAACATTCATCTTATGCAAAAAATGAAACATTTCTTGTTTGTCAATAAAGTGACTGAAAATCCTGAAAATACCCATCTTCTGGACTTTCAATTGACGCCAAACTGTTGAATGGTGCCGGTGAGGTCCATCTTAAAGAGAGGATTTTCAAACATTCAAATATTGAACTCTTATCTTAAATGTTTGTTGAACTTCTCTTTAGGGAAATTGAAGAATATTTAAATAAGTGAAGAATAATTTTGTTGTAGTGGGATTTATAACCATTGTTCTCAAATCTTGTTTGATTATTTACTAAAGAACAATTGCCTTTAGTGAGTGTTTCAGCCTCTTTAGCTAACATATTGCATTTGTTATAAATCATATTGTAAAGATTTTAATTATTTATTCTTATGCTTTATCACTTACTTAATCTGCACTTAAACTTTATTATTATTTAATAATAATAAAGGTTAGCCAGGAGACAATTACGGTCACTGGGGCTCATCGCAGTCAGGACCCCCTACTGGCTGTGGTAGTCGATAAAACAGAACATTTGACCATCCTTTTTCTGTCTTTGAGTTCATTGTTTCAGTTTTGCATTCATTTATTTTTAGTAGTAGTCTACCAGCAATTTCATTCTTTATCAGTGTCAGTTATTCTGTTAAGAAATACAGCCTCATCTGTCACAACTGTAAGGTCATTTTTCAATCGATAGCGTGGGGGAGAACTAAATTTCCCTTGCTTTAAAACATTGTCTTGACGTAAATGTAATGAAGACGACTCAAAATGCCTGAGTCATTCAGTAAATGAAAAGAAATTTGTCCTCGAGAAGCCTCAGTATTTAAGTGTGTTTGTTTTACAACCTGTCAATGATGGGTCATGGCTAACTTGACGCGGTCGACTAGGCTAATTCCTCTTTACTCCCTTGTCTGACCGACCTGTCTGAGTGGGTCCTGTTGAAAACACAAATACACTAAATGAACACAGCAAGTTCATATGAAAAGAGAGAGAGAAATTCCATTGCTGGATGTATTAGTCATGAAGGATGAGTAAAATGTAAAACTTAAGGTACACAGAAAATAGACACTTACCAAGTCATATATACTGTACGTGTTCTCCAGGCACAGGAAATGAAGACGGGAGTCATAACGGGGTTGGCTATCATTGTTTATAGGGTTTGCAGCTCCGGTTCCTTAGATGAAGAGCTGGGATACTTCAGGGACAGCTCTGGGAGAAAAAAAAAAAGTTAAGTATACCTTACTTTTACCAGACCACTGAGCTGATTAACAGCTCTCCTAGGGCTGGCCCGAAGGATTAGACTTATTTGTGATTAGGATACACTACGTAGTGGGGAGAATGGGATTGAGCAAGTGATAAAGTTCATATATATATATATATATATATATATATATATATATATATGTATATATATATATATATATATATATATATATATATATATATATATATATATATATATATATATATATATATATATATATATATATATATATATATATATATATATATATATATATATATATATATATATATATATATATATATATATATATATATATATATATATATATATATATATATATATATATATATATATATATATATATATATATATATATATATATATATATATATATATATATATATATATATATATATATATATATATATATATATATATATATATATATATATATATATATATATATATATATATATATATATATATATATATATATATATATATATATATATATATATATATATATATGTGTGTGTGTGTGTACATATAAATATATGTAAATATATATATATATATATATATATATATATATATATATATATATATATATATATATATATATATATGAACTTTATCACTTACTCAATCCCGTTCCCCCCACTACTTAGGGTACCCTAATCTCACAAAGCTGTCCCTGAAGTATCCCAGGTCTTCATCTAAGGATTCGTGGCTTCAAACCATATAAAAAGTTAAGTATATCTTAGTTTAACCAGACCACTGAGCTGATTAACAGCTCTCCTAGGGCTGGCCCGAAGGATTAGATTTATTTTTACGTGGCCATGAACCAATTGGTTACCTAGCAACGGGACCTACAGCTTATTGTGGAATCCGAACCACATTATAGCGAGAAATGAATTTCTATCACCAGAAACAAATTCCTCTTGTTCTTCACTGGCCGGTCGGAGATTCGAACTCGCGACCAACAGAGAGGTAGCTGAGAACGGAACCCGCTCACCCAGCGAGGAAATCATGCAAACCCTATAAGCCCTGACAGCCAACCCTGTCATGACTCCCGTCTTAATTTCTTTCCTCTGCCTGGCGAACACATGTACAGTGTGTATGAACTGGTATGTTTCTACTTTCTGTGTACCTCAGGTTTTACATTTTACCCATCCTTCATGACTAATACATCCAACAATGGAATGTCTCCCTCTTTCTCTTCTTCTCATGTGAACTTGCTGTGTTCATTTTAGTCTATTTGTGATTTCGACAGGACCCACTAAGAAGACAGGTCGGTCAGACAAGGGAGTAAAGAAGAATCAGCCTAGTCGATCGCATCAAGTGACCCATGACCCATGATTGGCAGGTTGTAAAACAAGCACACTTAAATACAGAGTGCTGTTGGATATACATGTAGGCTTCTTATGGACAAATTTCTTTCCATTTACTGAATGTCTCAGGTGTTCTGAGTCATCTGCATTGCAATTTACGTCAAGATATTGTTTAAAGCAAGGGAAATCTAGTTCTTCTCCCCTCGCTATCGATAGAAAAATGAACTTGCAGTTGTGACAGATGAGGCTGTATTTCTTAACAGAATAACTGACACTCATAAATAATGAGGTTACTGGTAGACTACTACTAAAAGAAAATGAATGCAAAACTGAAACAATCAACTCAAAGATGATGATGATGATGATGATGATGATGATGATGATGATGATGTTGATGATTATTATTATTATTATTATATATTATTATTATTATTATTATTATATATTATTATTATTATTATTATTATTATTATTATTATTATTATTATTATTATTATTATTATTATTATTCAGAAGGAGAATCCTATCCATATGGAACAAGCCCACCCCAGGGCCATTAACTTGAAATTCAAGCTTCATAAGAATAATAGTGTTCATTTGAAAGAAGTAGGAGAAGGTAACAGGAAAAAAGGAAAGAAGAGATCTAGCTTATTAAAAAAGAAAAAAATAAATTAATAGATTGATAAATAGATAAACATTTATTAAAATGCAAGGAAGGAGAATAGCATTAGGGCAGTAAAGCTTTTCGTCTTCGCTTGAACTTTTGAAGAAGTTTCCAATTGCATGACATCCTCAGTAGGGAAACTTCCACACTCCAACGGTGTGAGGAATAAAAGACTTTTGGAACTGAGAATGATAATATTCGTGAGAAAAGACAGTCCTTTGTATGCTACTGCGTTCAAGTGTTACACAAACGCCTAATCAAAAATATGTAGACAACAGTGATAATCAAGTGTCACAAAAAACCCATTGCTTCGCAGCTTCCCTGTGTGCATGAATTCACACCAAAGATAATATACGTTATTTTAACAGAGATCTTTCACATTCACGACTGATCCCTTACCCTCTTTTCCTGCCGAGAGAGAGAGAGAGAGAGAGAGAGAGAGAGAGAGAGAGAGAGAGAGAGAGAGAGAGAAAAGAGAGAGAGAGAGCGGCCAGATTCACTGAACAGCAAAAGCACCAATATGCAGTAAATGCGTCTCGCTGTCGAACTTCTCAGTTCCAGAGGTCTTTTTTGTACACACCGTTGGAGGACTGTGGAACAGCCTCCCTGCTGAGGATATTGTGCAACTGGAACTTCTTCAAAAGTTCAAGTTCCAATTGCACAATGAATTAATCAATGAATAGATAAAAATGTAAGTAAATTACTAAAACAATAGAAGAATTGTTTGAGGGTAATAATGCATTGCATCTTTGCTTCAAAAGTTCAGCAGAGATGCAATGCATTATTACCCTAAAACAATTCTCCTATTGTTTTAGTAATTTAATTACATTTTTATCTATTCATTGATTAATTTATTTTTTGTTTTTCTCTTTTAAGAACTGACGTCTTCTTTTTGTTGCTTCCGTAAATGAAGACCATAATATTCTTAGGAAGCTTGAATTTCAAGTCAATGGTCCTTGTAGGCTTGTTCCATGTGAATAGGTTTCACCTTTTGAATAATAATAATAATAATAATAATAATAATAATAATAATAATAATAATAATAATAATAATAATAATAATAATAAAGTAGCAGACCTTCCTTAAGGACAGTAGCATTGTAAATAATGGCTGTTTCTGCGACATTCAGTTTACATAGTCTTTTTTATTCTTCTTAACAGCTTCTTTTGATGAGCGTGCAGCTGGTGCA
Organism: Macrobrachium rosenbergii; assembly: GCA_039081455.1. Taxonomy (NCBI): domain Eukaryota; kingdom Metazoa; phylum Arthropoda; class Malacostraca; order Decapoda; family Palaemonidae; genus Macrobrachium; species Macrobrachium rosenbergii. The sequence continues at coordinate 10,703 of JANJGK010008375.1, forward strand.
TCAGATTTCCAAAGGACATGAAAAGTTTTCTGGTTGTTTCAGTTTTATTTCCTCTGACGTTTCAAATGCACACTGGTGACTATTTTCAAAAAGTGAATGGGCTGTTATGCAGGTTGCACGGGTATATATAGCAAGTGGGGGTTGGTGTACAGTTGATAGGTCGATTATTAAGCTGCAATTTGGTTGGTCATGGGTTGGTGATGCAATCGGTCCCTGAGGCGTTGAGATCCTCTGGGCCTAATCAGTGTTGGTATTTGGGAGTGGCTGTTATCCGGGATTAACTATAGATCGTCCAGGTAATCTGCCTCCTGTGTCCATTGTTGGTTCTCTTTCTCTCTCCTCTTCTCTTTATCTCTCTCACACACCTCTTATTTCGCTTCCCGCCCCCTCATTCTCACTTTCTCTCTCTCTCTCTCTCTCTCTCTCTGTCTCATTCTCATTCTCTTTTTCTGTCAACTGTACACCCACCCCCACTTGCTATACGTACCCATGCAACCTGCATATCAGTCCATAGTCACCAGAGTGCATTTGAAACGTCAGAGGAAATAAAACTGAAATAACCAGAAAACTTTTCAAGTCCTTTGGAAATCTGATACACCAACTGCACGCTCATCAAAGCATGTTAGGAAGAATAGAGAAGACTCTATGTAAATTGAATACCGTAGAAACAGCCAGTATTTACAATAATAATAATAAAAATAATAATAATACTATTAAGAATCGAATGCACTGGCCTTAACATTTTACCTGCTATAGGCAAAAACTGCCGAAAATGATTTGGGACATGGATCCAAGCCAGACTCCCTAAGATAGCATCTAAATGAAAGGAATAGATGGTTCTCTTTCTCTCTCCTCTTCTCTTTATCTCTCTCACACACCTCTTATTTCGCTTCCCGCCCCCTCATTCTCACTTTCTCTCTCTCTCTCTCTCTCTCTCTCTCTCTCTGTCTCATTCTCATTCTCTTTTTCTGTCAACTGTACACCCACCCCCACTTGCTATACGTACCCATGCAACCTGCATATCAGTCCATAGTCACCAGAGTGCATTTGAAACGTCAAAGGAAATAAAACTGAAATAACCAGAAAACTTTTCAAGTCCTTTGGAAATCTGATACACCAGCTGCACGCTCATCAAAACATGTTAGGAAGAATAGAGAAGACTCTATGTAAATTGAATACCGTAGAAACAGCCAGTATTTACAATAATAATAATAAAAATAATAATAATACTATTAAGAATCGAATGCACTGGCCTTAACATTTTACCTGCTATAGGCAAAAACTGCCGAAAATGATTTGGGACATGGATCCAAGCCAGACTCCCTAAGATAGCATCTAAATGAAAGGAATAGATGTTTGTCTCAGTGAGCAGTGGAAGCAGATTTCTCCATAAAGCTGAACTCTCTTCTTCTTCTTTTTCTTCTTCTTCTCACGAGATAATTATGAAGGGCTAACACTGAATGAGATTTCCTCTCCTCTCCTCTTCTCTTCTCTCACCTCATTATTATTATTCATGACGTGAGAAATAGTGCGTGAAAAAAGTGATGACATACAATAAATCTCTCCATCTATCTATTCTGTTGCCCTGACTTCGAAATGTGAGCAAGAGAATAGAGCAGAATAGGATAGAATAGAATAGAATATAGAATTAGGCCAAAGGCCAATAAGCGCTCGGAGGGACTTATGATGAGGTTGTTCTGCACTGAAACGGAAATGAAGAGCACAGAGGTCTGAAAGGTTAATGAAGTGACAGGAGGAGGAGGAGGAGGAGGAGGAGGAGGAGGAGGAGGAGGAGGAGGAAAACCTCAAAGCAGTTGCACAATGAATCAACTGTTAGTAGAGGGTTGAGAAAAGTAAGAAGGAAGACAGAATATGGAGAGAGGTAGAGTAAAAAGAATGAGAGGGGTAGCAGCAGCTAGGGGCCCTAGGAATGGGTGCTGCAAAGAACTTTTAAGTAGCGCTAACAGTGCACCGCATGAGGTGCACTGAAGGCATTACTATCCACCTAGCCGGTTCAACACTTACAGGAGAACGTCATTTCATTCACAGCATGCGCACAAGGTTTTGACTGTACCGAAACTGGAGGTTCTTGCATTGATAAATCGAGTGAATGCAACGGCACTTCCCGTGATGATCTCTGCCCAGACTTTCCCTGCATTTGCTGCTTTTTTGGGAAGTGACTTCCTTCCTTCCTTCCTTCCTTCCTTCCTTCCTTCCTTCCTTCCTTCCTTCCTTCCTTCCTTCCTTCACCAATGCTTCAAATAAATGATTATTATCTGCTCAAATATTGATGTCTTTTTATTCACGAATTTTCTTCCTTATACTTTAAAAAGACCAAGAACATTGATTGATTAATAACCTCGCTGATCCAGAAATATGTTTCCTAAGCCTACTGTAAACTCGACAAGCTGCGTCAAAACGACAGAGATATTGTCTTAACTTGAGTGTTTCAGCTTGGCTCTTTTTTCTTCTTTCATAGCCATTTTTGTTACAATTGTAAATGAATGTTTGAGTTAGACTAAAATGCTGGATGTCACGAACAAACTCTGCCTTACATTTATATAAACTGAGAATCTTTTTTTTCAACACAGACACACACATTAATACACACTTTATATAAGTGTATATGTATGTATATATATATATATATATATATATATATATATATATATATATATATATATATATATATATATATAAGTGAATGTTTGCATGGGTGTGTGTTTGTATGTTTGCAGCGTAGCTTTGTGAGCTATAGAGATCCAAACTGCTTCACTGACGTACACAAAATTTGGCACGGGGTCATTATTTGCCCCAACTTAGATAATAGGGTAGGGTTCAAACCTGTAGCCCTTCTTCCCCTTTCCCCCTCGCCCACCCCCACCCCGACCCCCATCCCCATCCCCATCCCCCTCGCCCATCCCCATCCCCATCCCCTTCCCATCCCTATCCCATCCCCCTTCCACTTCCCCTTCCCTTTGTAACTTATGTGGTAATAGCTTGACTGACCGACCTAGACAAAACTGAGCACGTGGCCATCATTTGACCCAACTTATATAGTAGTGTGGGTTTTAAACCCATAACCCCCTTCCTTCGCTATCCCCCTTCCCCTTCCCTCTGTAGCTTATGTGGTAACCATTTGATGTGGCCATCATTTAACCCAACTTAGATAATAGGATAGGTTACAAACCCATACCCCCTTTACCCTTCCCCTTCCCCATTCCCCTTCCCCTTTCCCCTTCACACTCCACTTTCCCCTTCCCTTTGTATCTTATATGGTAACCACTTGATCAATCTAGATGAAATTTGGCAAATGGCCCTCATTTAACCAAACATCCTCCCTTCCCCCTTCCCTGTGTAACTTATGTGGTAAATAAGACCTACGGGTTTATCATACCTCATTTCATGTACTCGATACCTTAGAAATATATTATGAAAATGCTTTTCTTTCCTGTGATTAATAATTCTGAATAAAGTTTTGCTTTTAGGTTTAGTAGGGGGTGTGTTTAGGTTTAGTGGGGGTGTTTTACTTAAGTGGAGGTTAAGTTTAGGTTTAGTGGGGTAAATTGGACAGTCACCACAGTAATGTCTGGATAAAATAGACAGTCACCCCAGTAATACCTGGATAAAATGGACGGACACCATGGTAATAACTGGATAAAAGGGACAGTCAGCATGGTAATACCTGGATAAAATGGACAGACAGAACAGTAATGTCTGGATAAAAGGGACAGTCACCAAAGTAATGGCTGGATAAATGGGACAGTCTCGGCAGTAATTTCTGGATAAAGGGGACAGTCAGAACAGTAATATTTGGATAAAAGGGGCAGTTAGTACAGTAGTCCCTGGATAAATGGGATAGTTACCACAGTAATATGTGAAGAAATGGGACAGTTAGAACAGTAACTCCTGGTTAAAAGGAAAATCAGTAGAGTGACTTCTGGATAAAAGAGATAGTCAGCAGAAGGAGGGGCAAGAAAATTTTTTGGAGTCCTTCAGAGTTTTCCTGGGCAGCACAGTTTTGGTAGGCTAATATATATATATATATATATATATATATATATATATATATATATATATATATATATATATATATATACACACACACACATACTAGTAACAGCTTTCATAAAAAGACAGGCACTTGCCTAGGCCTATGCCAGTTATCTGCATCACACGGAACTATTTTTTGAATTTTATATAAAATTTGGACTCAGAACAGCCTACAAATGGCGCTGTATGGCCTGTCAACAAAATGAATGAGGCTCCTACCTACTTCATCCACGTCCTGGTCAAGGTGTTTGGGATCCTTCTTTGGCGATGAATTAATGGAATAACTGATAGGTAAACCTGATTGTGAATACTCGGCCTCAAGAGAAAGTGGAGAGTAAGCAAGACGAAAAGAAAAAGAATATATGAAAGGAGTTAGAGTGAAAGGAGAGAAAGGAGAGAAAGGAATAAAGGAGCTGCAGCTAGGGCGCCCTAAGTCTCGGATTATGAAGTCAATTTTTCTTATAAACTCCCTGACACCTTTGACCTGGTTTTGAAAAGTATGAGAAAAGTGAATTGAAAGCTTACTTGATAATTTCCTATTATTCGTAATCATTTTGTCATTATTATTATTATTATTTCTCCAGTTTATCAAAATTCCTGTGTAATTAATATGAACAGTAGTTTCCGAAATAAAAAAAATGAAAAAGTGGAATATCGCATAAAAAGCAATATAATAATTGTTTTTTGTTTCTGTCCACATCGACATCTACCTCAGCTCCAGGAACAACCACCACACTTCCGACCACAACTTCAGGTCAAACCACAACTACCGGACAAGGTAAATACGTTTTTGTGTGTAAATATTAATATCTCTAATCATATCTGCATCATCATACTTATTTTATAATAACACCTTTCATCCATTCGTTTGACGTTTCATGCTGGCCATTCCTTCACCATCCTTCGTGACTCCCTTTGTGCCTAGATCTGACGAATCTTTGGAAAGATGTCATTCTGTACTTTGAGGAAATCTCAAACATTCATCTTATGCAAAAAATGAAACATTTCTTGTTTGTCAATAAAGTGACTGAAAATCCTGAAAATACCCATCTTCTGGACTTTCAATTGACGCCAAACTGTTGAATGGTGCCGGTGAGGTCCATCTTAAAGAGAGGATTTTCAAACATTCAAATATTGAACTCTTATCTTAAATGTTTGTTGAACTTCTCTTTAGGGAAATTGAAGAATATTTAAATAAGTGAAGAATAATTTTGTTGTAGTGGGATTTATAACCATTGTTCTCAAATCTTGTTTGATTATTTACTAAAGAACAATTGCCTTTAGTGAGTGTTTCAGCCTCTTTAGCTAACATATTGCATTTGTTATAAATCATATTGTAAAGATTTTAATTATTTATTCTTATGCTTTATCACTTACTTAATCTGCACTTAAACTTTATTATTATTTAATAATAATAAAGGTTAGCCAGGAGACAATTACGGTCACTGGGGCTCATCGCAGTCAGGACCCCCTACTGGCTGTGGTAGTCGATAAAACAGAACATTTGACCATCCTTTTTCCGTCTTTGAGTTCATTGTTTCAGTTTTGCATTCATTTATTTTTAGTAGTAGTCTACCAGCAATTTCATTCTTTATCAGTGTCAGTTATTCTGTTAAGAAATACAGCCTCATCTGTCACAACTGTAAGGTCATTTTTCAATCGATAGCGTGGGGGAGAACTAAATTTCCCTTGCTTTAAAACATTGTCTTGACGTAAATGTAATGAAGACGACTCAAAATGCCTGAGTCATTCAGTAAATGAAAAGAAATTTGTCCTCGAGAAGCCTCAGTATTTAAGTGTGCTTGTTTTACAACCTGTCAATGATGGGTCATGGCTCACTTGACGCGGTCGACTAGGCTAATTCCTCTTTACTCCCTTGTCTGACCGACCTGTCTGAGTGGGTCCTGTTGAAAACACAAATACACTAAATGAACACAGCAAGTTCATATGGAAAGAGAGAGAGAAATTCCATTGCTGGATGTATTAGTCATGAAGGATGAGTAAAATGTAAAACTTAAGGTACACAGAAAGTAGACACTTACCAAGTCATATAGGCTATACTGTACGTGTTCTCCAGGCACAGGAAATGAAGACGGGAGTCATAACGGGGTTGGCTATCATTGTTTATAGGGTTTGCAGCTCCGGTTCCTTAGATGAAGAGCTGGGATACTTCAGGGACAGCTCTGGGAGAAAAAAAAAAGTTAAGTATACCTTAGTTTTACCAGACCACTGAGCTGATTAACAGCTCTCCTAGGGCTGGCCCGAAGGATTAGACTTATTTGTGATTAGGATACACTACGTAGTGGGGAGAATGGGATTGAGCAAGTGATAAAGTTCATATATATATATATATATATATATATATATATATATATATACATATATATACATATATATATATATATATATATATATATATATATATATATATATATATATATATATATATATATATATATATATATATATATATATATATATATATATATATATATATATATATATATATATATATATATATATATATATATATATATATATATATATATATATATGTGTGTGTGTGTGTGTGTGTGTGTACATATAAATATATGTAAATATATATATATATATATATATATATATATATATATATATATATATATATATGTATATATATATATATATATATATATATATATATATATATATATGAACTTTATCACTTACTCAATCCCGTTCCCCCCACTACTTAGGGTACCCTAATCTCACAAAGCTGTCCCTGAAGTATCCCAGGTCTTCATCTAAGGATTCGTGGCTGCAAACCATATAAAAAGTTAAGTATATCTTAGTTTAACCAGACCACTGAGCTGATTAACAGCTCTCCTAGGGCTGGCCCGAAGGATTAGATTTATTTTTACGTGGCCATGAACCAATTGGTTACCTAGCAACGGGACCTACAGCTTATTGTGGAATCCGAACCACATTATAGCGAGAAATGAATTTCTATCACCAGAAACAAATTCCTCTTGTTCTTCACTGGCCGGTCGGAGATTCGAACTCGCGACCAACAGAGAGGTAGCTGAGAACGGAACCCGCTCACCCAGCGAGGAAATCATGCAAACCCTATAAGCCCTGACAGCCAACCCTGTCATGACTCCCGTCTTAATTTCTTTCCTCTGCCTGGCGAACACATGTACAGTGTGTATGAACTGGTATGTTTCTACTTTCTGTGTACCTCAGGTTTTACATTTTACCCATCCTTCATGACTAATACATCCAACAATGGAATGTCTCCCTCTTTCTCTTCTTCTCATGTGAACTTGCTGTGTTCATTTTAGTCTATTTGTGTTTTCGATAGGACCCACTAAGAAGACAGGTCGGTCAGACAAGGGAGTAAAGAAGAATCAGCCTAGTCGATCGCATCAAGTGACCCATGACCCATGATTGGCAGGTTGTAAAACAAGCACACTTAAATACAGAGTGCTGTTGGATATACATGTAGGCTTCTTATGGACAAATTTCTTTCCATTTACTGAATGTCTCAGGTGTTCTGAGTCATCTGCATTGCAATTTACGTCAAGATATTGTTTAAAGCAAGGGAAATCTAGTTCTTCTCCCCTCGCTATCGATAGAAAAATGAACTTGCAGTTGTGACAGATGAGGCTGTATTTCTTAACAGAATAACTGACACTCATAAATAATGAGGTTACTGGTAGACTACTACTAAAAGAAAATGAATGCAAAACTGAAACAATCAACTCAAAGATGATGATGATGATGATGATGATGATGATGAAGTTGATGATTATTATTATTATTATTATATATTATTATTATTATTATTATTATTATTATTATTATTATTATTATTATTATTATTATTATTATTATTATATATTATTATTATTATTATTATTATTATTATTATTATTATTCAGAAGGAGAATCCTATCCATATGGAACAAGCCCACCCCAGGGCCATTAACTTGAAATTCAAGCTTCATAAGAATAATAGTGTTCATTTGAAAGAAGTAGGAGAAGGTAACAGGAAAAAAGGAAAGAAGAGATCTAGCTTATTAAAAAAGAAAAAATAAATTAATAGATTGATAAATAGATAAACATTTATTAAAATGCAAGGAAGGAGAATAGCATTAGGGCAGTAAAGCTTTTCGTCTTCGCTTGAACTTTTGAAGAAGTTTCCAATTGCATGACATCCTCAGTAGGGAAACTTCCACACTCCAACGGTGTGAGGAATAAAAGACTTTTGGAACTGAGAATGATAATATTCGTGAGAAAAGACAGTCCTTTGTATGCTACTGCGTTCAAGTGTTACACAAACGCCTAATCAAAAATATGTAGACAACAGTGATAATCAAGTGTCACAAAAAACCCATTGCTTCGCAGCTTCCCTGTGTGCATGAATTCACACCAAAGATAATATACGTTATTTTAACAGAGATCTTTCACATTCACGACTGATCCCTTACCCTCTTTTCCTGCCGAGAGAGAGAGAGAGAGAGAGAGAGAGAGAGAGAGAGAGAGAGAGAGAGAGAGAGAAGAGAGAGAGAGAGAAAGAGAGAGAGAGAGCGGCCAGATTCACTGAACAGCAAAAGCACCAATATGCAGTAAATGCGTCTCGCTGTCGAACTTCTCAGTTCCAGAGGTCTTTTTTGTACACACCGTTGGAGGACTGTGGAACAGCCTCCCTGCTGAGGATATTGTGCAACTGGAACTTCTTCAAAAGTTCAAGTTCCAATTGCACAATGAATTAATCAATGAATAGATAAAAATGTAAGTAAATTACTAAAACAATAGAAGAATTGTTTGAGGGTAATAATGCATTGCATCTTTGCTTCAAAAGTTCAGCAGAGATGCAATGCATTATTACCCTAAAACAATTCTCCTATTGTTTTAGTAATTTAATTACATTTTTATCTATTCATTGATTAATTTATTTTTTGTTTTTCTCTTTTAAGAACTGACGTCTTCTTTTTGTTGCTTCCGTAAATGAAGACCATAATATTCTTAGGAAGCTTGAATTTCAAGTCAATGGTCCTTGTAGGCTTGTTCCATGTGAATAGGTTTCACCTTTTGAATAATAATAATAATAATAATAATAATAATAATAATAATAATAATAATAATAATAATAATAATAATAATAATAATAATAATAATAATAATAATAATAAAGTAGCAGACCTTCCTTAAGGACAGTAGCATTGTAAATAATGGCTGTTTCTGCGACATTCAGTTTACATAGTCTTTTTTATTCTTCTTAACAGCTTCTTTTGATGAGCGTGCAGCTGGTGCATCAGATTTCCAAAGGACATGAAAAGTTTTCTGGTTGTTTCAGTTTTATTTCCTCTGACGTTTCAAATGCACACTGGTGACTATTTTCAAAAAGTGAATGGGCTGTTATGCAGGTTGCACGGGTATATATAGCAAGTGGGGGTTGGTGTACAGTTGATAGGTCGATTATTAAGCTGCAATTTGGTTGGTCATGGGTTGGTGATGCAATCGGTCCCTGAGGCGTTGAGATCTTCTGGGCCTAATCAGTGTTGGTATTTGGGAGTGGCTGTTATCCGGGATTAACTATAGATCGTCCAGGTAATCTGCCTCCTGTGTCCATTGTTGGTTCTCTTTCTCTCTCCTCTTCTCTTTATCTCTCTCACACACCTCTTATTTCGCTTCCCGCCCCCTCATTCTCACTTTCTCTCTCTCTCTCTCTCTCTCTCTCTCTGTCTCATTCTCATTCTCTTTTTCTGTCAACTGTACACCCACCCCCACTTGCTATACGTACCCATGCAACCTGCATATCAGTCCATAGTCACCAGAGTGCATTTGAAACGTCAGAGGAAATAAAACTGAAATAACCAGAAAACTTTTCAAGTCCTTTGGAAATCTGATACACCAGCTGCACGCTCATCAAAACATGTTAGGAAGAATAGAGAAGACTCTATGTAAATTGAATACCGTAGAAACAGCCAGTATTTACAATAATAATAATAAAAATAATAATAATACTATTAAGAATCGAATGCACTGGCCTTAACATTTTACCTGCTATAGGCAAAAACTGCCGAAAATGATTTGGGACATGGATCCAAGCCAGACTCCCTAAGATAGCATCTAAATGAAAGGAATAGATGTTTGTCTCAGTGAGCAGTGGAAGCAGATTTCTCCATAAAGCTGAACCCTCTTCTTCTTTTTCTTCTTCTTCTCACGAGATAATTATGAAGGGCTAACACTGAATGAGATTTCCTCTCCTCTCCTCTTCTCTTCTCTCACCTCATTATTATTATTCATGACGTGAGAAATAGTGCGTGAAAAAAGTGATGACATACAATAAATCTCTCCATCTATCTATTCTGTTGCCCTGACTTCGAAATGTGAGCAAGAGAATAGAGCAGAATAGGATAGAATAGAATAGAATATAGAATTAGGCCAAAGGCCAATAAGCGCTCGGAGGGACTTATGATGAGGTTGTTCTGCACTGAAACGGAAATGAAGAGCACAGAGGTCTGAAAGGTTAATGAAGTGACAGGAGGAGGAGGAGGAGGAGGAGGAGGAGGAGGAGGAGGAGGAGGAGGAGGAGGAAAACCTCAAAGCAGTTGCACAATGAATCAACTGTTAGTAGAGGGTTGAGAAAAGTAAGAAGGAAGACAGAATATGGAGAGAGGTAGAGTAAAAAGAATGAGAGGGGTTGCAGCAGCTAGGGGCCCTAGGAATGGGTGCTGCAAAGAACTTTTAAGTAGCGCTAACAGTGCACCGCATGAGGTGCACTGAAGGCATTACTATCCACCTAGCCGGTTCAACACTTACAGGAGAACGTCATTTCATTCACAGCATGCGCACAAGGTTTTGACTGTACCGAAACTGGAGGTTCTTGCATTGATAAATCGAGTGAATGCAACGGCACTTCCCGTGATGATCTCTGCCCAGACTTTCCCTGCATTTGCTGCTTTTTTGGGAAGTGACTTCCTTCCTTCCTTCCTTCCTTCCTTCCTTCCTTCCTTCCTTCCTTCCTTCCTTCCTTCCTTCCTTCCTTCCTTCACCAATGCTTCAAATAAATGATTATTATCTGCTCAAATATTGATGTCTTTTTATTCACGAATTTTCTTCCTTATACTTTAAAAAGACCAAGAACATTGATTGATTAATAACCTCGCTGATCCAGAAATATGTTTCCTAAGCCTACTGTAAACTCGACAAGCTGCGTCAAAACGACAGAGATATTGTCTTAACTTGAGTGTTTCAGCTTGGCTCTTTTTTCTTCTTTCATAGCCATTTTTGTTACAATTGTAAATGAATGTTTGAGTTAGACTAAAATGCTGGATGTCACGAACAAACTCTGCCTTACATTTATATAAACTGAGAATCTTTTTTTTCAACACAGACACACACATTAATACACACTTTATATAAGTGTATATGTATGTATGTATATATATATATATATATATATATATATATATATATATATATATATATATATATATATATATATATATATATAAGTGAATGTTTGCATGGGTGTGTGTTTGTATGTTTGCAGCGTAGCTTTGTGAGCTATAGAGATCCAAACTGCTTCACTGACGTACACAAAATTTGGCACGGGGTCATTATTTGCCCCAACTTAGATAATAGGGTAGGGTTCAAACCTGTAGCCCTTCTTCCCCTTTCCCCCTCGCCCACCCCCACCCTGACCCCCATCCCCATCCCCATCCCCCTCGCCCATCCCCATCCCCATCCCCTTCCCATCCCTATCCCATCCCCCTTCCACTTCCCCTTCCCTTTGTAACTTATGTGGTAATAGCTTGACTGACCGACCTAGACAAAACTGAGCACGTGGCCATCATTTGACCCAACTTATATAGTAGTGTGGGTTTTAAACCCATAACCCCCTTCCTTCGCTATCCCCCTTCCCCTTCCCTCTGTAGCTTATGTGGTAACCATTTGATGTGGCCATCATTTAACCCAACTTAGATAATAGGATAGGTTACAAACCCATACCCCCTTTACCCTTCCCCTTCCCCATTCCCCTTCCCCTTTCCCCTTCACACTCCACTTTCCCCTTCCCTTTGTATCTTATATGGTAACCACTTGATCAATCTAGATGAAATTTGGCAAATGGCCCTCATTTAACCAAACATCCTCCCTTCCCCCTTCCCTGTGTAACTTATGTGGTAAATAAGACCTACGGGTTTATCATACCTCATTTCATGTACTCGATACCTTAGAAATATATTATGAAAATGCTTTTCTTTCCTGTGATTAATAATTCTGAATAAAGTTTTGCTTTTAGGTTTAGTAGGGGGTGTGTTTAGGTTTAGTGGGGGTGTTTTACTTAAGTGGAGGTTAAGTTTAGGTTTAGTGGGGTAAATTGGACAGTCACCACAGTAATGTCTGGATAAAATAGACAGTCACCCCAGTAATACCTGGATAAAATGGACGGACACCATGGTAATAACTGGATAAAAGGGACAGTCAGCATGGTAATACCTGGATAAAATGGACAGACAGAACAGTAATGTCTGGATAAAAGGGACAGTCACCAAAGTAATGGCTGGATAAATGGGACAGTCTCGGCAGTAATATCTGGATAAAGGGGACAGTCAGAACAGTAATATTTGGATAAAAGGGGCAGTTAGTACAGTAGTCCCTGGATAAATGGGATAGTTACCACAGTAATATGTGAAGAAATGGGACAGTTAGAACAGTAACTCATGGTTAAAAGGAAAATCAGTACAGTGACTTCTGGATAAAAGAGATAGTCAGCAGAAGGAGGGGCAAGAAAATTTTTTGGAGTCCTTCAGAGTTTTCCTAGGCAGCACAGTTTTGGTAGGCTAATATATATAGATATATATATATATATATATATATATATATATATATATATATATATATATATATATATATATATACACACACACACACACATACTAGTAACAGCTTTCATAAAAAGACAGGCACTTGCCTAGGCCTATGCCAGTTATCTGCATCACACGGAACTATTTTTTGAATTTTATATAAAATTTGGACTCAGAACAGCCTACAAATGGCGCTGTATGACCTGTCAACAAAATGAATGAGGCTCCTACCTACTTCATCCACGTCCTGGTCAAGGTGTTTGGGATCCTTCTTTGGCGATGAATTAATGGAATAACTGATAGGTAAACCTGATTGTGAATACTCGGCCTCAAGAGAAAGTGGAGAGTAAGCAAGACGAAAAGAAAAAGAATATATGAAAGGAGTTAGAGTGAAAGGAGAGAAAGGAGAGAAAGGAATAAAGGAGCTGCAGCTAGGGCGCCCTAAGTCTCGGATTATGAAGTCAATTTTTCTTATAAACTCCCTGACACCTTTGACCTGGTTTTGAAAAGTATGAGAAAAGTGAATTGAAAGCTTACTTGATAATTTCCTATTATTCGTAATCATTTTGTCATTATTATTATTATTATTTCTCCAGTTTATCAAAATTCCTGTGTAATTAATATGAACAGTAGTTTCCGAAATAAAAAAAATGAAAAAGTGGAATATCGCATAAAAAGCAATATAATAATTGTTTTTTGTTTCTGTCCACATCGACATCTACCTCAGCTCCAGGAACAACCACCACACTTCCGACCACAACTTCAGGTCAAACCACAACTACCGGACAAGGTAAATACGTTTTTGTGTGTAAATATTAATATCTCTAATCATATCTGCATCATCATACTTATTTTATAATAACACCTTTCATCCATTCGTTTGACGTTTCATGCTGGCCATTCCTTCACCATCCTTCGTGACTCCCTTTGTGCCTAGATCTGACGAATCTTTGGAAAGATGTCATTCTGTACTTTGAGGAAATCTCAAACATTCATCTTATGCAAAAAATGAAACATTTCTTGTTTGTCAATAAAGTGACTGAAAATCCTGAAAATACCCATCTTCTGGACTTTCAATTGACGCCAAACTGTTGAATGGTGCCGGTGAGGTCCATCTTAAAGAGAGGATTTTCAAACATTCAAATATTGAACTCTTATCTTAAATGTTTGTTGAACTTCTCTTTAGGGAAATTGAAGAATATTTAAATAAGTGAAGAATAATTTTGTTGTAGTGGGATTTATAACCATTGTTCTCAAATCTTGTTTGATTATTTACTAAAGAACAATTGCCTTTAGTGAGTGTTTCAGCCTCTTTAGCTAACATATTGCATTTGTTATAAATCATATTGTAAAGATTTTAATTATTTATTCTTATGCTTTATCACTTACT
>JANJGK010008376.1:0-5000 GCA_039081455.1 Macrobrachium rosenbergii
GATGAAAAACATCTACTTATGGATAGTGTATGAGATTTAAAGAAGGGTGATTTTGAAATTCACCTGACTGAGAATGACCTGGTGTTGTGAAAGTAAAATACAAATGGAGAATAAGTCTGATATACATAAAGGTGAAGATAGAAATATGTAAAAGGAAAAGTGAAGGAAGCGAGGTCAAGACATGGGTGGTTTACCGCAGCTTGAACTGATAATCATATCCAAAATGTGTCGGGAAACTGAAACGTTAAGATATCTTTTATATACATACATATATACTATATATTATATAATATATATATATATATATATATATATACTTATATATATATATATATACATATACATATACATATATATACATCTATACATATACACAGATGAAACAAATAGTATTATATATTGAAAGCAGTTGCATCCTTCTACAAAACAGCTGATGGATTAAGAATATATATATATATATATATATATATAATTATATATATATATATATATATAATATATATATATATATATATATATATACATATATACATATATATATTATATATATATATATATATATATATATATATATATATATATGTAAATATATAAGAAAGATCTTGTGATCGAGATTGGATGGCGGCTAACCCAATATTATCTATTGCAGTCTTCTTCAGTGCTCGTATGTTGATGATGGTATCTGAATCCCGTGACCCTTGGGAGACATCCAAAGTAGTTGTTTTGTTTAATTAAGGCCGATTCTATCGTTTGGTCTTTTACCCGACAGCTGCTCTTAAAAACAATGCGCATAACAGATTATAGCTGGCACGATTATTCATGTTATTCTTTAGACTGAAGGTAGCAAAATTACGGTGCCAGTGTCAGATTGATCGTATATGGTGGTTGATTCTCTATGAAAGATACCTAAATTTGAAATCCTACATAAGATTTGTCAAAGTCAGTATGGGATTTCATATACCGTCCACCCGATGTTGTATATAAAATGATAAAATTTTTCTTAATTAAACGAATAAAAACTATGAATATCTCTCAAGAGTCAGTCAGATCCTCATTGGACGGGTTGGTATCGTTCTTGGCTAGCACTCTGCTGGGCCTGCGTTCGATTCTCCGACCGGCCAATGAAGAATTATAGAAATTTATTTCTGGTGATAGAAATTCGTTTCTCATTGTAATGTGGTTCGGATTCCACAATAAGCTGTAGGTCCCGTTGCTAGGTAACCAATTGGTTCTTAGCCACGTAAAATAAAGCTAATCCTTCGGGCCAGCCCTAGGAGAGCTGTTAATCAGCTCAGTGGTCTGGTTAAGCTAAGGTATACTTAACTTCTCAAGGGTCAGGGAATTTCGATGCCATTGGCAACATATTTCTGCATCAAGCACTAGAGGACATATCTATATGTGTATGTATATATATATTTTTTTTATATATATAATATATACAATTATATATACATATATATATATATATATATATATATATATATATATATATATATATATATTATATATATATAATATATATATATATATTATAAGCACAAAACGTGATTTAAGCATCACACATCACCACAGGTGGAAAATTAAGTGATTGACAGGTTATAGGCCCAGACCGGTTTCGACTACATTTTTAAGCCACAGAAGAAGACAACACAGTTGTAGAATTCGTAATATATATGCTAGGGAGATAACCATGGATCAACCGTCCCGATCGCCTGTCTTCTGCAAGTATCCTCAGCTATGTATATGTATATATATATATATATATATATATATATATATATTATATATATATATATATATATATATATATATATGTGTGTGTGTGTGTGTGTGTGTGTGTGTGTGTGTGTGTGTGTGTGTGTGTGTGTGTGTGTGTGTGTGTATACACACACATATATCATTTGTTTGTAGAGGGAAGCAGCTGCTTCCGAAATACAATGCTGCTCTTTTTCGTATTTTTACCGAAAATGTTTAGTGACATTGAATTAAAAGTCCGTGGTATTTTTACTGCCAATTAAATATTCGGTTTTCGTGCTGTACGGCACCTTCAACGCATACACACTCATATATATATATATATAATATTATATATATATATATATATATATATATATATATATATATATATATATAATATTGTATATATATATATACTGTATATACATATATATATATACATATATATATAATGTATGTATGTATGTGAGTTTGCATATGTTTCTATTTATGTATGTGTACATGTATGCGAGTATTTGTGTAGAATTTGCCATACATGGTAAATCAAATATTTAATGTAGGATGCAACACTATACTTTTTCTTTAACAAAACATCTTTCTTGTAGTTGTGAAGTATTCAGTAGAATGAGAAAAATGTAAGTAAAGTTGAAAGTTGTGTAGGGATATGAAACGTCTCCAGTGCTTCCACCCGATCTTGTCCCCGTCCCCTTCCCTTCCTAAAAAAAAGAAAAATAAAAGGATAGAAAAATGGACATTATATTATGGCGTCGGTCGTCTTTTGTGGTTCTTTTTGAAGTCGGAGAGTCCATTCTTCAGGCAAAAGCAGTTACCTCTTCTCATGACTTTCCCGGATGAGAAAGGGAAAAGTCTCTTGAGGACCTGTTTTTTCCCTGTGCTTTCTTTCTGTGCTCCTCTTTGGAATGAAACAGTCACTATTTTTGAGGATTATAAAAGCCTGGCTGGTTGATGCCACCATTTTGAAATGCGATGCCATTTATCCTTTTCATGAACAGTCACTATTTTTGAGGATTATAAAAGCCTGGCTGGTTGATGCACCATTTTGAAATGCGATGCCATTTTATCCTTTTCATGAAAGAAAATTAGTTTTTTTTTTTACTATGCTTTTTTTCCCGTACGAATCACTTTGGTCTGAGTTTAGAATGGAAAGAAAATAAAAACTTTAACCATTACCATATGTATGTACGATATTCCTCTGTTGAAAGTCTAGGCTTTTGTGTTGTAAGATGCCCCTTTGCTATTGTTGAGTCGTCATAAATCCTGTATTATTATACTTTTATTACTACAAAAAACTTAATTAATGCTTACTGAGCCGCCATATGTATGTATGCAAATATATTTTTTCAGTTTAAATATTTTCCCCTAACTGTGAGTTTCTCCACAGAAAAAAAAAACTTTACATGTCTCTGCCACGTTTAAACTTCTCATCAAAATTGAAGGTTGTAGTATTAAGCGTTGCTGCAAGGACACAACTATCCTACGAAGTGCCAATGACCTGAGATTCTAATGCACCAAGTCCCAAGGTAGTGAAGCACAGAAGCGTTGTTTGTGAATTTCGTTTGAAGGAAATAGTTCATAAATGGCGGATGAGCCTCTTTCTCTTGAGTCAGCCAGCAAACGAATCATCAGGCTATCCATAATACTGAGGACTGCTATCGTGGTGATAGTAAGTAGTACAGCCTTAGCACTGCTGCCCTCGGAAGTGCCATTGGTTTGGGTACAGATATACTGTATCTCAATATAGAAGAGCATCAAATAAAGGGCTGTGGACCCCATGGTGGAAAGAAATTCACCCTGAGAGGCAGGTGAGTTTTCTCTCTTAAAACCAATGGCAATCATTTTTATGCCCACTGTGGGATACCGGGAATAGAAATAAAACCATTTCCCTAGTGCCAAAGTCTCCTCATGGCAGTGGCCAATGTGTTTCCAGCCACATAGCCTGAAGTTATAATAAAAAAATCGTCGTACTACAATAATTACATACATATATATGCATGTATATATAGGCTATATATATATATATATATATATATATATATATATATATATATATATATATATATATATATATATTTATAATATATATATATTTATATATACGGTATATTATATATATATATATATATATATATATATATATATATATATATATATATATATATGTGTGTGTGTGTGTGTGTGTGTGTGTGTGTGTGTGTGTGTGTGTTCAAACATTAAGCTACAAATTCCCGAAGGGGAATTGTAAGTGATAAATGATTTGGTGCATAAGTGACTCGAACACCTGACAGTACCCATCAGCGACTTCCAGTCGACGTTCACCATACATTTTTGCCCCATTTAGAGGGAATGGCGCTGAAACGGCAGAGCCTTTTGGTTCACAACAATCTCTTTAACTTTTATCATAAAGTCCCATTCATAACTGGGTTGAGTGGTATTAAGCTAGAAATCGAAATCGGACCCTACGCTTTGTGGCACCTTGCCATATTGTATTTCCAGCTGTTATGATGATTTTTTTTTATATTATATGAAAATGTTTTGAGAGAAATGCATTCTAGGTTATGTCAGAGGTCTGTTTAATTTTACGGACTCTTCACATTTTCAGTTAGGAGACAAAATGGTTGCATCGCAGAATCAAGGTTTTCAAAGAAAGAAATTATGTCAACTTTTAACTTAAAAGTAAATGATTTTGCTTCTTTCTAACTATATTTTCTTGGTCCCCTTTCTACCCTTTTTATCTCTCTCTCTCTCTCTCTCTCTCTCTCTCTCTCTCTCTCTCTCTCTCTCTCTCTCTCTCTCTCTCTCTCTTAGTTGAACCACTAATTCTGTTTCATATTTCTCGAGCAAAATTGGACGCACCATTTGTAATGTGAGTACCAAAAATAAGCACGTGACGCAAGTTCTGTCATAATTCGTTGTTTATGTGCTCGGGCCAAAACATCCTCATTTATAATAGAGACAAAACTGGATCATTTCAGGAGACATTGCTATTTTGTCCTTCACTTGCGGGAGTCGAAGATTTATTGGTAATGGCTTGCTTTTACACCGTGCTGTTGTGAGTTATTCACAGCTTGTGGAAGCCTTATATTTATTGTTGGTGACTGGTGGATTAGGAGAGTAAATGTGTGAGGAGGTATTATTGTTGAAAGAAACTGGATAAATATCGAAATTCGGCGATTTCCCTAAGCCGCCTAACTATCATTCACGTAAAGAAATTGGTAGTTTTTATCACGTAGTTCTTTAGAAAG
>JANJGK010008376.1:10000-25000 GCA_039081455.1 Macrobrachium rosenbergii
AGCCGGGCCGCTCCTTCCAGATGGCTTTGCTTCGGAGTGGAGGCTTCGGTTGATCTGCAAAAGTCATACAGCCAGCAAAAGAGTGGAGAAAATTGGGTCTTATGATGAGGTGTTAGAGGTTAAGTTCCTATCTACATCACAGCCTGGATTTGCCTCCCATTCCCTAATGGACTGGCCACTCCTGCATATCGCATGATGGGGGTGAAGGGGGTTGCTATTGTGCTACCTCAGGTCAGCTGAGGTGGGGGTTTCCTCTACATGAGTTCAAAACAGGGCGCTAACCATCCTTCTTAGTTCAAAATACACGTTGGTCTACCTTGCCCGCCATGTTGTCTTGGCCTAACAGTCAAATGCAAGGTGGTTTTCTTCCTAAAATAATTTATTTCCTAGCTGCCTGACAAGGGAGGAATGTAAATCCTTGACAATATATATATATATATATATATATATATATATATATATATATATATATATATATATATATATATATATATATATATATATATATATATCACACACACTAGTGTGTGTGTCATCTCACATGAATTTACTTTGAGACTTGTGCATATATTTCGTTGCATGGTTGTGTTACAGGGTTTGGAACTTCTTTTGTTACCATAACCTGAATTAAAGTTAACACAGTTATTCCTTTCAGCGCTTGTCAAGATGTATTCAGAGTTTAGTACATGTACCATAACTTACTCGAAATGCTCCACACAAAAGATATTTTGGGTAGCGATCCGTAAAAATGGAATCGTCAGGAAGTCAAGAAAATTGCGGAATAAGTTGAGAGGAAGGGTAGATTCACATCGAGAGGGTTGACGAGGATAAAAAGAACTTGGAAGAAGTAAAACTTTACTTTGTTCAAAGGGGAGGGAAGTTGAAGCGAAGGAGTCGCCGAATGCCGCGAAAGAAGCGCCTTTTGGAATTGTGAGGATTGGAGAATATGAGAGAGAAGGGAGAGGCAGAGAGAGAATTTCCTGCTCTCTCTCTCTCTCTCTCTCTCTCTCTCTCTCTCTCTCTCTCTCTCTCTCTCTCTCTCTCGATGCCTACTAATTTTAGGCTCGAGGGAGTGAAGCGCTGATCAAAGAAGTGATTCTAATCAAATTATGGATCCAGGGATATTGACAACATTGCTCTGTTGTCGAGACGCTCTTAGAATATATGACCTCCTTTTACCGCCTTTATGCTCTGCTGCTGTTCTGCCTTGGCTTTTGGAATATCCATCTTTGCTCTTTCGTCTTCGTTAGGGGTCTTTATATCCCTTTCCTCTTCCAGTCTGTATCCATTTTGTAGGAGAAAGGAAATTAAGGTTGGATTTCGTTCGTTCAAATCATTAACGTAATGTTGTTATCGTAGAAGTTTGTTTGTGACGTCTTGGGTTACGAATTTTTGTTCTGCTAATTACTTTTGTTAAGTGAGGCGTGGCATTTCTTCCATTAGTTCATTGGAATGGTCTTAAAATGTTGTGGAACATATTTTTGGGGATGTACTTTGCTCTGCCTTAGCAGACTCGACAAATAAATTTTATAAATGTTCTAATTAATAATGTAATCAAATGGGTACTTATTAAGACTTTACTAAGTATATGACAAAAATCACAGATTTTGGCTCCCCTTCTTGAAGAAAAAATTTGGCCCGATCATTGGTTTTTCTTATATTTATTAATTATAAAGGTTGACGCAACTCTACCCTTCGTGAGTAAGTACTGTTTTCAGTTTTATTTTGATTTATGTTTTGAGAGGTTGCTTCCATACTGTTTGATATGAGTCTTATTTATCTTTTAGTGCTGAGTACCTTGAAATAGATATTCAAGTTTCAAAGTTCAGACAGTTTGCACTTTGTATAATTACTGTTTTGCTTGATACATCTGAATTTTGTAACGCACGAGTTGAAATCCTGCTTGACAGTTGAATTTCAAATAATTTAATTGCCAGATATTACAGTATATATAGTTACACACATATACATATATATATACATACATATATATATACATATATATATATATATATATATATATATATATATATATATATATATATATATATATATATATATATATATATATATATATATATACTGTACACACACATATTGTACATACATATATCGTATGTGGGTGTGTGTTCTAGGGCTGCGTACCCTTTTAAAACTTCAGGAAAAGGGAAATATTGGAAATTATACAAATTTAACTCTCTCTCTCTCTCTCTCTCTCTCTCTCTCTCTCTCTCTCTCTCTCTCTCTCTCTCTCTCTCTCTCTCTCTCTCTCTCTCTCTCACACACACACACACACACACACACACACACACACACACACACACACACAAGTATGTAGATAATAGCAAAGTGTGTTCAAAGCTCAAACAGACGATAGCATTCAGTAACCCAAAAGCGGCTGCACTTCCCACGGCCATACGTTGAGTTTTTCTTATGCTTTCGTATTTTGTGCTTTTGTGGCCTTAAGCTCTCTGAAGGCTCTCATGACCGTTAGACATAAAATGTTCTTTCTTTAGGTTCTATTCTCTTTGCTAGAAGCTGTTGCGTTATACCCTGCTATTACCGTTGTCCGTAATTCCTGAAAGTAACTAGAAACCAGTGTTTCCTTTTAGTCGCTCATTAGAGAAAGAAAATTATGTGATGCTAAGTGTTGCCTGATCATTTGCTTACCTCTCGAGGAAGACCATGCGATATAGAAAAGGAATGGATAACATTTCTGAAGTCTGCGTATTCCCATACGGTTTTGGTGGTGGGTGACCTCGGGAGAAGTATGAACGGTACTGGGGTGTTCTTCTTCTTCTTCTTCTTCTTCTTCTTCTTCTTCTTCTTCTTCTTCTTCTTCTTCTTCTTCTTCTCGTGGATATAACACAGCATTTTCCGTGCGGTTTATGCCATTTTGTTCGTCTTCTTACTCTTGTTCATTGTTCAGAAATGCTCAGCACATACGAGATTCTCAGTGGACCGATTATTGTCATATCATTCTGGAGTTGTTGGGAATGGAGCTTTTTTTTAAATTGTGAATAAATGACACTGTTTTCTTATATGGTTGTTATTTTGTGTGTTTTCCTATCCAAATACATTTTTTCTGGTAGGTTTGTCTTTTGTTTATGTGGGTTTCTTTTAAAAATACTTTGATGTTATCTTTACGTGTGTTTCTGTGGGAAAGGTCATTTAGTCCTCACGTATTTTACATGCATTCAGTCACGGCTACATGAAGTGAAAACAATATAATTTTTTTTAGATATCTGCGTTACTTTCACATCAGGTAATTTTTGAATGGTTCAGGATATGAAAACACGGAACATTTGCGCACTGTGAGTTATCGTCAGCGAATTAGCAGAATGCATTTCACGTCACCAAAGGTCAGCCTTAGTTCTTATGGATGCTTCATGATTTCAATGAGAGTTGCTGTCTTTTATTGACATTTCAGCTTTAGTGCGTTGCTCTTATTCCATTTGCACCAAAACAGAATATCATATTGAATCAGTCGACTAGAATTCCATAACGTAAAGTTACATGGTCATTTTACGTACAGTTATGTGGATATCATTATGTTCTTTTTTTCTGTATTTACTAGCTCATTTATTACTAATATGGGTATAATACGGATGAAGATTTGGTGCTAACACTGATGGTTTCTTACAGCGCAAGTGTAAACGGATATTAGAAAATACAATTTTCTATATCAGTCTATGATTTAACCGCAGTTTCCTACAGATCTTCACCTGCTTGAGATATGTAGTAGGTAGCGTACTAGTCATAAATCCGTCTCAAACAACAGATAACATTCATTTCTCTTTTTTTGTGTTACCGAAGAAAGAACAGACCTATGGGGAGCTATTCTTACGCGACTTCTGTCTGTTGAAGCACGATTTTACGTTGGCAACCATTTTTTTTTCCAGAGAGATAAGAGCAGCGAGGGAATGATTCTGACCCAAGGAGCACCCACAAGATAGGAGATAGCCCAAGGGCCATGACTCTTGGTCCTTTGTTTGCAGACGAAGAGAAGAAAATGAAGTTTCCAAGGCACTGACACTTTTGGTTGCCCTTGGCTAGGAAGCATTTTATTGTCATTTTTTATTATTTTTATTTTTCTATTGTTGTTGTTGTTGGTGGCGTGAAAGATGTCAATATCATTTTGGATTTTTCTTGTTTACTTTCACTGATTCAAGCTATACCGGTCTTAATCTAGAAAACATGTCCTCTTTCTAATGAGGTTCGCTCTGTTCTCAAGATTTCTTTATGACGCTTTGTATCGTTTATCCAAGCTGCACCACAGTAGTTCATATTACACATCCCAGAAATTGGAACCAAACTACGTTGGTCACACGCACTCTCATAAATACATTCATATATCTATATATATATATATATATATATATATATATATATATATATATATATATATATATATATGTATATATATATTGATTGTGTGCTTGTGATCTAATATATATGAAAAGTTCGTGTGTTCCTGCATTTCGTTACAAGGTGAGAGTAATAATGATGTAGGGAAAACAACTTTTCTTGAAATATGCCATTGATTTTGTCTGCGGTAGCCATTAGAACCCGAGGTTTGTCTAGCTCGTCTGCATCCTAAAGCCCTTATTGGCAAAATGTCTGCGGTTGGAAAATGTTTAGCACCTCTCCCAACCATACCCCCTTCCCTCTCCCACTCTCCTCCCCCGCCTCCCTCCTCCCTCCTCCCTCCCCCCTCCCCCATCGGCCCTTCTTTTACCGCAGGGAAAGGAAGACCATTTCCCAGAGTGAAAAATGCTATCCGTTTTGAATGAGAATGATTTGTAAGAGCCATCCTTCAGTCCAGAGTACTTGGTCTCGCTCTCTCTTTCTCTCCCTCTATCGCAAACGGGCGTGGATCTAAATCGAAGAACCCACGTTCGATCACTAATCAGGAGAGGAAAGGATCGGCAGGGGCCCACTCCTTAAATATCAGTATGTCTCTCTTGATCTAAGAAGTTAATATAGCACATTGGTTATGAGTCGACTGTTAGTGGTCGTAGCTTTGTGTAACTGGAGGAGGAAAAAAAGAGAGAAAGAAAGGGAAACAGGCATATGTGACCTGTGCGCCGTCAATAGCTTGACCATTATATCATCATGAAATTGAAACTTAGGTCCTCGACGATGTGCTCCTCACCTGATCGAGGTAAAACAATTCATCAGATCTCTCTCTCTCTCTCTCTCTCTCTCTCTCTCTCTCTCTCTCTCTCTCTCTCTCTCTCTCTCATTGATCCTAAGTCATAAATAATGGCATGCCTCTTGAACAGCGTAAAACTTGCTTCGAAAAATTATTGCAAATTTAAGTGTATTTCTGTTCAGCACTTGTTTGTATATTGAAGATCTACGTACGTCCATTCGATTGTTTTGACTAATTAGAGTATTTAATAATTTTGCAGTATATTTAATATTTCAAACAGTGCTATTTTATATATATATATATATATATATATATATATATATATATATATATATATATATATATATATATACATATACAGTACATACATATATATTTTTTTTTTTCTAATGTGACATCATCTCTGTTTCTTTAGAAAGAGAAATTCTGAGATTCGTGTTTAATTATCTCTGATATGACTAACGACTGTTAGTCATGCTCGGCCATGTTTTAAGTTCGCAACTGGAACGGCGACCTCTCTTTCTCCCTCACATTCATTTATTGTGTGAAATTTTCAGTCTGAGAATTTTTTTTGTTTTTGCATTGCCCTTTTTTTTCATATACTCAAATGTTATTTTCCTTTTACTGATAGTGATAGTGGTCTTGGAGCAAGAAAGATGCGTAGAGAGTTATACATTTAAAAAGAAATGGAACCGGCGAAACGTCATTTCTCTCTTTTGAAACCAAAAGACGGTGGTTATATTTTTTTTCTCTTAAGTTAACCATAAGAAAACTTTTGCTGCTTCTCAGATATTCGGCAACAGTTAGTTAATGTTATAGCGGAAACATTATCGCCTCATATGAATATTTCATTCCACAAGGAGTTGTAACGCAACCGAGATTCACCATCATCAGTTCATCACAACCTCAGTTCGACTTTCTCTGAAAATCATAATTCTTTTACAACCTCCGGTACAGACTGCCTTTCAGCATCTGAAGCCTGTCACAACCCCATCATAACTTATCTCGGTTTTTAGAACCACTACCTTCCATCGCATAGTGGAAGACTGAAAAAAAAATTCCTCGTGCTATGATGATGATAAACTGTCATAAGGCTTTTAGGGGCGAGTTGTACTTTACATATTTATGGAGAGGTTAACCCTACGGCCTTGGAAATGGATGTGCTATCTCCACATCCAGCATCTCCTGTCGCTGTGCTCGTCATTGCTGTGATACCGCTCTTCGTAAAGGATTGATATCTGGATTACGTTGAGGTGTTATTCCTATAAAGGACCTTCGTGAATTTCTGTTTAGGAAGCGGTCAACTGTGAATTATAATTTGAGAATTACGGGCCGTAGAAATGGATTATGCCCAGAAAAAGGATCTAGTATTTGTAACAAAAGAATTAGGTCAGACGATAAGCTTATCAGCTTATTAATAATTTAAATGCTTATTTGCTGACGCATCTGCTTGTTTATCTTAGATAATGTTAATTCCGATTGTGGTTATGACGATGTTCACTAAACGTGTGTAGCAATGATAACGGTCGAAGTTCCGGGTGATAGCAGAAACGACCTTATATAGATATATATTATGGCAGAGAAATTAAGGTAATGAGCTCTCGCCCCATAAATAATCATCTTGTGTCAAAAACAGTGAAGTAAATGGCCTGCAAAGTGATTTTGGGGTCATAAACCTCGGCCAAATGTTTATTTCTCTCTCTCTCTCTCTCTCTCTCTCTCTCTCTCTCCCGTGCGGTAATACGTTTTTTTTTTATTATAAAAACTAAAAGCGAAATGATGCTACAAACCTGCTAGTGTTCATATTTTACCTCGAAGTGAATGTATGTATGCATATGTATTACATATATATATATATATATATATATATATATATATATATATATATATATATATATATATGTGTGTGTGTGTGTGTGTGTGTGTATTTATGTATGTATATTTGTATGTATGTAGTACAGCGCAAGAATTTTTAATTTTTTGAAAACTGTTTGTCACATTGTAATTTTAATCATACAAAGACATGTATTATGGATTAGTATCTGAGTAAAATATCGATAAGAAAACTGAACGGCCGAGCGAAATATAACGCGAATATAGATATAGGTATAATTTGTATTTTCATTTCTATATAGTTTAAAGTTTTAATGAAAGTGGTGATTGTATTTAATTGAACACCATATATATATACAGTATATATGTGTGTATATATATTTATATATATACACAAACTTGTTGGCGCGTGCTACGCGCACTGGAACCTGGGGCTGCTGTCTCCCCTACCCTCCCCGCTCCCCTACCTACCCCGCCCCCACCTGGGGCGGACAAACCGGTTTGCCGGGGGTGGGTGGCTGTGACACGTCTCCCCTACTGTCACCTGGTGGAGGACAAACACGATCAGATCCTCTCGGATTTTATTAATATTAATAATATTATATATGTTTGTTAATACGCCATTCTTTTAGTTTTTGTCATTGCGTAAATGTCCCTAATAATCGATGTATGTTATTGTTAATCATCCTTACTGGTCTTTACCTAAGTTTCAGTGTTCCGTGGGTCATCCCGTTGAGTTTTTTTAATCAGCACATACCCGCCATTCCGAGTATTTTTTTAACGTAAGCAGTCTTCGCATTGCAATGTTGATTTCTGAATCATTGTTTTTTCATGATTTCTTCTTTTCGCCATTCTTCTGACTCTACTATATTCATGTGGTCGCCAGTTCACAGAATTCTTAAAAATTTATAAATTTGCCAGTCACGTACAATAAATACGCAAGTGGTAATTACTGGTAGTACAAAGGTTATATTTGTATGAAAAACAGTAATCATACTTTAACTGGTTAATTGTGGACGAACCATCAAATCATCGTCCGTTCTTTTTACTTTACCAGACGGTCTCAAAACACTATGATCCATCCTTCCACCAACGCTAACCTTTTTACCAAGTCTGCAAATTTCCAGTACTTGACAGATGACCTTGCTTCATCTTTCCTGAAGATGTAATTTCGAGTGTTGACCTGAAGATGTAATTTCGAGTGTTGACAGCTGCTTGAAAGAGAAGCAGTTGTGCTGCAGGTGTTTGTGTAACTTCTATTTCGTGACATGATTGTTTTGAATGGATTTGAAACAGTATGCGAAGATTCGGCACTCTTATATTGTGAAATAAAACTTTGATCGCGTCTTTATTGCGTTCTGCTCTCCATCTGAAATTTTACGTTTTACCGAATTCTTATCAGGGCGTTAAAGCCAGTATTAATGATTAAATAAATATATCGTGCCGATAATACTTACTTTTCATTTTTCCACACATCAACAGTCGATACCTTCACCTGCTCACTAGACACATCTCGAGACCGCTGAAATGGGTTACTTGGGCACTGATTTTTATGAAGGTGCTTAAGCTTCGTTGGTTTTCCTCAGAATGGCTGGCCTATATTTTGACCTCGGGCAAGAAGGGTAAAAGCTGCATTGACCATATTAGATGTGGTGTACCAAATGGTTTTGATTTTCAAATTGTATTTTTTTTTTCATGAAGTGCGTAATGATGTCTAGACTTCATCTACTTATTTAATACTTTTTGTGCAGTGTATTTCATATTCATTCATGGATCATTCATAGGTATTGTTTCCAGTAATTTTCGCAGTCATGAACATTCACAAATTAATAAATAAGCTGTGGCAAGTCGGGAAGTATGCGATTTTAACGTTGATAATAATGGCAATTTCAGTTTGGATGCTATTTTGTTTATATGATACATTTTGCTAAAACTGCCTTGAGATAGCATGAGACTTTTTAGCTATTGCGAACTTATCCATTGCCAGAAATGGATTTATTTATACATACATGCTTACTTTCTTGTGTGTTTATATATTTAGGTGTGCGTATTTAAGGATGCAAGAATTGTTGGTGACTGGAGTGGGTTAGGGTGATATTCTTGATGTGAGGAAGTGTAGAAATTGTCATAAAGTTTAAGGGAGACTCAGAAAGAAATATGTAAGGCAAATCCACAGAATATTGAAGCTCTTCCCGTATTTTGAGAATATGGTTTTTGAAAAATGGAGTTCAGTTTTTCAATCGCGGGGATTTGATCTTCGACTGTGAAGTGGCTTGTATAAACCGTGACTTCTTGGTGATTTATAATGGAAATTAAAATGTTCTATTTTTTTTCTGGGACTATAATATTTGTGTGTTTCACGACAGTGTTGCTCTGTTTCACATTTTTTCCTTGTTCTCTTTATCTATTTCATTGATGGGTAATCCGTTCCTGCCAGTATGAGTAAATGGCCTATAAACTTCCACAGTAGAAATATAAAAACTTTATTGATGTTATTAGTAACAAAATATTTTTCCATTCACCCTCCTATCTAATATTTCCTTTTTCTATTGCAGACCGTATTTTTTGTATGCGCAGAGGCAAGCATGGCCGCTCTCATTCTTCCTTGGCTTTTGTTCACTAACGATTCCTGGTATTTCCAGTTGAGACAATATATTTTCAAGTGTAATTAGCTCTCAGTTGTAATTTCCATAATTACGTGGGAATGCAAGGAGCATTAACAAGTGACTACATATATCCGCAGCGCAATACGATGACAAAGGTAACGGTAATTCTCTGTGATTAGACAATAACGCACCGGCTCCATTTTTAGTCCCAAATATGCTAAGAGGAAATTCGAAGGATTTCTAATTTTTACTCTTCATTACACAACTCATGACCCCAGCGCCAAAACATGATCTTGAAGGGTGATCCTCTTCCTCCTCGTAAGAGCAGGCGAGGAAAAGCCTTGCGATGTGGGAGCAACGTTGTCTAAAGAGAAGGACTTCTCTTTATGGATATGACGTTAAAAGTAGACTGTACCCTCATTCGTATTTTTTCTACCCCATCCGTAAAAAGCGGCCATTAGTGTTCGCTCCCCCTTTGCTTTATTAAGCTGAGTTTGCTGACTACCACCAGCAATTAACAGAGAAGGAAGAGCCAGAGCGATGATGTGATGGGGGAGGAAGGACGAGGAGGAGGAGGAGGAGGAGGAGGAAGAGCAGTTAGAGTCGATTAAAGTGTTTTTCTGCTCATTGGACTCCGATGTGCTCTGCCGCTCGTTTTATTGCCTTTCGTTCTGTTGACTTCGACATTATCCCTGAAGAAATTCGGGGTTGTAAAAATGCGCTCCCTTTCTACATTACGACTTCACACTTTTTGGAAGGAGAAATTGAGGTGTTCTTTTTTGTGTTTGTGTTTGTGTGCGTGTGTGTAATTCACATTAACTCAAGCACATACTGTGTGCTAGAATTTCCACACGCTTTTCGTATTTTATGTTTTGCTTTTTTATTTTTTGTGTGCCTTTTGAGGATGCTCAAGTGATTAACACATCATGGTGATTCGACGGTTGTCTGGAAGTTATGATGGAGTTTTATTTACATGTTGATGATAAAACGTGTACTTCCTATTATGGGAAGTTTGATGTAGCACTTTACTTTGTCCCTTTGCTCTATTCATTGTGTTTCTTTTCTTTATTTCTGGCTGTAAATGTAATTGATTAATTATTTGTTCTCATCAGAAATTCAGTCTTTTCAATAAGAGTGATATTCCCCTTAAACAAACTTGCATATATATATATATATATATATATACTATATATATATATATATATATATATATATATATATGTGTGTGTGTGCGTGTTTGTGCATGTGTATGTTTATGTACATGAGTAGAAGAAATAAATCAGAAAAAGACATAGGATTATGGTAGTCAAAGTATTTATGTAAATAAATAAATATATCTATATACGTACAAAATACTTAAGAGTACAGGAATACTAAATTTTACGTATTAGAAAACTTAATCAAACAATTAATTTGTTATTGTTGAAGTTATATTTATGGGTGGTACGAGTCCTCTTAAATCACATTTATTTAGAAGTTTTTAAGCATATATATATGAATAATATATATATGTACATATGTAGAATCTACTGCTCACTTTTACCAGACACATATGTAATTCTAATAGCCACAGTGCCCTCTTAACTTCTCGAATTCTTCACGCTTTTTTGGATATGCTTGTAACTACGAAGCCGTAACATCCAAACGCAAGAAATTGAAGAGACTTGTGATTGCCGGTCTCAGGAGATGAACCCGCGTCACCATAACCACAAGGAGGTCACGTTACCGACCTGACCACGAGAAGGATAAAAGTCTATTACCTCACGTACATACATATACCTGTCGTTTTCAGATATATTTATTAGAGCTGGAATAGACCCATCCTCACTATCGTAGCCAAGTGGGCAAGTCTCTTCAATTTCTTGCGTTTGGATGTTATGGCTTCGTAGTTACAAGCATACCCAAAAAAGCGTGAAGAATTCGAGAAGTTAAGAGAGCATTGTGGCTTAGAATTACACCACACACACATTATATATATATATATATATATATATATATATATATATATATATATATATTATATATATATATATATATATATATATATATATATATATATATATATATATATATATATATGCAACAAGCACCATAGACTTGACTTTTTGTTTTTTTAATACTTGTAGATTACATTTCATATCGTACATTTCCTATCGAAAACTTTACCAGTACGTTGTGGATAGAGTTATGTTCGAGAACTTGTTATGAGGTGGTAGAAAAGCTAAAAGTTAGACTCCTTTGGCAGCTGTTTACAGCTTAGATGAGAGTAACCAATATATCCAGTATTAGTTGTAAACTACTTTTTGTACAGGCTTTGTTCGCACACACACTTCCTTGTGTAACGATAATTCTTTTGCTTCACTGCCAAAGGATTCCTAGTTTGAAACCCGAGTGAAGACAGTGTTAATGATAAGTTCCACTAACACCCTGTCGTGCTTGTATAGATCTAAGCAGGGGATTAAGCACTTGGTAATTTGTTTACTGTCGTTGGTTACAGACTGAATGTAAGAAGGTCAATGAGCTACCCACATCATCCCCACAATACTAGATGAGAATTGGAACGACAAGACTTGCTGGAAGCATACCCTGTTAAGTGATAAAGTGGTATTATATAATATATATATATATATAATATATATATATATATATATATATATATATATATATATATATATATATATATATATTTATAGATATCAACTATCAACGGAGATACTCTCTTACCTGAGATTTGTCTGCATCCCAACATGGGGTCAATATTCATAGCAAGAAAGGAAGGTATTTCAAAGTTAGCTCAATTGAGGCTTTAAGGGAAAATCAATGTCTAACTTAATTAGTTATAACTACATAAGATCAGAAGAGTAACACAGGGAGCTTTAAGCACAGTCTCCTTGGCACCTTGTTTACGTTAATTGATAATGCAAGGGTGCCACAAACATCCAGATTATATGCTGAGAGAAAATCTTACAAGATGGTTAATAACACATACTGGCACTGCAGATTATGTTGCATAAACAGATAAAGTGCCACAATTATATAGCTTATATCATGAGGAAATCTTCTCAAAATTGATTGATGAAAGGGGAGGCACCGTGGTACAGTAGGGTGACACAGCAGTACATACACCTATTCTGCAATTTAGAAATGCACACGATCACTTTGGGTTGTCACAGCATTGGATAAAGGTTACCTAGAGTGCTGAAGGCTGAGAGAAGGAGTCATTCAAGATAAAATATGATGGAAACTTGGATTGATACTTACGAGCAATTTAAGACAAGTAACGTTAACACCAATTCGTTAAGGCCTTTAAGAGGATTGCAAGGGAGGGAAATGAGCAGTGGGAAACACAGTTGAAGAATTGAAGAAGGTGTTGCCAAAATAATTTTCCAAAACCACACAGTACCTGAATTCCTGGGACAAGGAATCTTGAAGGTAGAGCCAGTTGGGAATTATGTCAGTAGTGACACCAACAGTTTTCACAAATGCGGCGCTGCTTCAGCCAACAAGGAACAGAGAGGATCTCTGTGGGTGGTCGGCGGGTGCTGATGGACAAGGAGTCTTCTTCTCATACAAGTCTGCCCAATACTGCTTCTGTTTGACCTCTGACCTCCTTATATGCCATCCATTCCCGCGCTTTTGGCTTGGGTCCGAGGAGCTCGAATCCCGTTACTTGGGCCTTCTGGCAATTCAGGTGTTCTGTCCTTGTTTTTCGGTTTGCCTGGAATATGGAGAGCATCTCGGCAGAAGGGGCGATTTCAGCAGGATATGGAACAATTCAGAGGTCATTAAGATGGACAATAGCCATAGCAAATCGGTAATTGCGCGAGGTTTGGCCCAAAGAGGCCTACTTGCTTCTTGTGTGGGCTGCTTGATATGTACTTGTTGGGAAAGTAAAATATTGAAAAGCAGAGGGCTCAATAAGAGTATTCATTATTCATAAATACTCTTAGCAATATATATATATATATATATATATATATATATATATATATATAATTACAAATGTATATATATATATATATGTATGTATATATGTTTAATCACAAATGTTTATATATATATATATATATATATATATCATATATATATATATATATATATATATATATATATATATATGAAATTGATTGATTGTGCGCAGGCGCTTGCATTTGGTTTATATATATAGATATTCAAAGAGAGAGAACGGGTGGCAGGAAATGATGAGCATTTTAGACAAAAAATGCCAAGAAGATATAATGTGTATTTTGTGTACTAATTCATCCTGGGTAAGTATCCAGGTACAGTATGTTGTGTAGGTATTTGTTCATTCGATTGAAAGGGAGGAGCGAGGAGGTCTAGAGACGGGGTAGGAAGGAGATAACACAAGACAGAAAATCTGTGGCAACGTCGAAAAGGCTTGTCATAAATTTGTCATGAGATTAAAAAAAGGGGGAAAAATATCTGAGGGTGATGTTATCGTATTTTACAACGAGAATACTTGCCGCAAGAGAAATAATGATGGAGTTGATAAATAGGCCGTAACTTTTGTCCCGGAGATCGGATCTCTCTCTCTCTCTCTCTCTCTCTCTCTCTCTCTCTCTCTCTCATCTCTCATCTCCTCTCTCTCTCTCTCTCACACACACAGCACACACACAGAAAAGCGTCAGGGGTATAGCCAACGTTCTTCTTTTGTTAAGCAACCGGACACCTATGATAGTTTATCATGGATTCATTTTGAGGCAGTTAAGAATTGCGAAGATAAGAGAGAGAGAGAGAGAGAGAGGGGGGGGGGGGAGGGAGAAGGGGGCTTGGGTAAGGAGCGAATGATATTTTATCATGTAGACTCTTGTAAATGTAAAAGTAATTTATTAACTATGGAGAGAGAGGGGTAGGGAGTGGTTAATGATTAAAACTTCCTAATACTCCAATGAAGTCGAATCCTATTCTTTGTAGGACTTATAAATTAAAATTTTCCGTGTTTGTCTTTATCAGTGTGTCTTATAATAAGAGAGGTCCCACGCTATATGTCCACTGTTATCAGTTGTTTCTTCTTGTCATTTTTTTTCTCATTATAATTTTTTTATTAATTCTCTTTAATATGCATGGTTGGCTTACGTCCAATGGTTTTACCTCGGTCAACCAATATTTTTAGCGTTATAATGTAATATTTTTTCTAATTTTTTCTTGTGATTCATGAAATGATGGCTTTCAATCTTATTTAATTGCACTACTGAATAAGATGCCTCTAATCACGCTCACGTGATCTCCCAGAAAGTTCCTTCTTGGGATCATCGTAAAGCATGATGATGAGTCACAGCGTCGCAATATAGACCCGTTTTCAGAGGTTATTGAGACCAAAGGATTTCTGTTTTTTTTTTCTCTCTTCTTTTTTTCTTACAAACATTTTGGGAGCGGTATGAACCT
>JANJGK010008377.1:0-2500 GCA_039081455.1 Macrobrachium rosenbergii
GAAAAACTTATTTACATACCTCGATCAGTAAAAGCTTCAGTAAAGAAAAACTCATTTACAAACCTCGACCAGTAACACTTCAGTAAGGAAAAACTTATTTACAAACATCGATCAGTAAAAGCTTCAGTAAGAAAAAAAATTATTTACAAACCTCGATCAGTAAAAGCTTCAGTAAGGAAAAACTTATTTACAACCTCGATCAGTGAAAGCTTCAGTAAGGAAAAACTTCTGAGCGAGGTATGGAGTAACACAAACATGGCTTCCTTTTGCGACGAGGTTCTTGATGGCTGCCACGTATACAGGCATAGAAGTTTCGACGTAGGTGATTTTGCCGTACGCCTCCGATTTGGCGACCTCATACAGTATGCCTGACTCCGAACTCTAGAGAGAGAGAGAGAGAGAGAGAGAGAGAGAGAGAGAGAGAGAGAGAGAGAGAGAGAAGAGTTGAATGACAATGCATGAAAAAAATCCGCTGATTTCAAAAGACTTGTATACCAGTAATATTCTAATTCCACTCCAAAAATAGACTACAGTAGATTTGGAGTGGCGATATGACTAAACTGAACTCACCCTCTCAGTTGTACACAAACACACACTCATGTATATATATACATATATATATATATATATATATATATATATATATATATATATATATATATATATATATATATATATATATATATATATATATATATATATATATATATATATAATTT
This sequence comes from Macrobrachium rosenbergii, assembly GCA_039081455.1. Classification (NCBI taxonomy): domain Eukaryota; kingdom Metazoa; phylum Arthropoda; class Malacostraca; order Decapoda; family Palaemonidae; genus Macrobrachium; species Macrobrachium rosenbergii. The sequence continues at coordinate 720 of JANJGK010008377.1, forward strand.
ATACATACACACACATGTATTATATATATATATATATATATATATATATATATATATATATTATATATATATATATATATATATATATATATATATATTGTCTTCTCATTGCTTATATTTCTATTGAGTTTATATTGCACACCCTAACATTATAGGTCAGTCCATAAATCAGTAAACTGACTGCTATATTTACAAACTGTCAAGTGAAATCCTTTACCTTAAGATACTGCTCGTACACTGTGTTGGCCATCCACATAATCTTGATATTAGGGTCATCCAGAACATCTCTCAAGGACTGATAAGGCTGAGAGATGTAGCGGACAGCCAGCTGAGACATCAGATTCCCACTGTAACTCTCCCCAGAGATCAGGACTATCAGGAGCCACCCACCTAAAATCATTCGCTCCCACCAAGCGAACTTTGTATCGTTGACACCTGAAAATCATTTAGCGTGTCTTTAACATTACTGAGAAGGACTAATTTTCTTGTTTTTTTTTCTGCCCGCACTTTTTCTGTCCGCCATCAGATCTTAAAAACTAATGAGACTAGAGGGCTGCAAATTATGGTATGTTAATTATCCACCCCCCCATCATTAAACATACCAAATTTCAGCCCTGTAGCCTCAGTAGTTTTTATGTTATTTAAGGTTAAAGCTACCTATAATCGTGCTTCTAGCAACGATATAGGGCAGGCCACCACCGGGGGTGTGGTTAAAGCTTCATGGGTCGTGGCTCATACAGCTTTATACCGAGACCACCGAAAGATAGATCTATTCCCGGTGGCCTTGATTATACGCTGTAGCGGCTGTACAGAAAACTCGATTGCTCCGAAGAAACCTCGGCTCATTTTTTACTTGTCTTATGTGGACGAGTGGTCCGTAGTGCATATTATCATTGTACTTCTGTAATGAAAACTTCTAATATCTGGTCATTGTGAATCACTGGGTATATAGAAAGAAACTTTGTGTCGATTCTGACCTTGCTGTAGAAGAACACTGCAATAGTTAAACGCAGAGCTTTTCGACAATGCGTAATCAAAGATGATCTCTTGATGAACCAAGAGGCGGTGATAACCAAAGCCAGCGAGCCAAATAGTGACGCCCAGACTTCCTTGTTGAACGGCATGACGAAGCTCCAAGGATCTACTTCGGTGTCTCCTCTCTTTGCCTGGATACGAAGGTAGTCGACGAATATTGGCACCGTGTATTCGATGACTCTCGATCTTTCGTATGTTATTGCAAGGGGGCCGAGCGCCATGTCAGCTTCCTATAAAGAGAGAACATTGAATTATGAATTAAAAAAAAAAAAAACGGATCATGTCAAGATTAGCGAACCCACTCGCAGCGGGGTTCGCTATTCTTTGCAAGAAGATTATTGGGTTCGTCATTCTTTACTTGGGAATAACCGGGTTCGCTGTTCTAGACATGAACACTTCGGTACCAGACATTTGATCCCGCAGGGGCTAGTACTAAACAAGACGAAATACATTTGACCCCCCAGGGGCTAGCACTAAACGCGGCGAAACTGTAGATGAATCACTGTTTTGCCCTGTTTAGTACTAGCCCTCATGTGGAATTGGAGTTCGGACCGGGAACGGTTGGCCATTCTTTACATGGGGATCATTGGGTTCGCTGTTCTTGACATGGAGATGTTGGGTTCTTCAGTCTTGACATGATCCAAAAAAAAAAAACTGGGAATGAAGCATTAAACACATAAAGGAGAGAATGAATTTGAAATAGAAAAAATAAATGAAATTATTTTTCACATTCACTTGAACAATGT
>JANJGK010008377.1:7500-26858 GCA_039081455.1 Macrobrachium rosenbergii
AAAAGTGTAGTTTCAGATGAACATGTTAACTTACTTTCCTCTAGGCATAACTTGCGACCAAAAGGGCTTACATTACAACAAGTGGATCTACCCTGACCAGGATTCGAAACTCAGCCCTTTGATATCACACACGCTCACACACACACACACACACACACATATATATATATATATATATATATATATATATATATATATATATATATATATATATATATATATATATATATATATATATATAATATATATATATATATATATTTATATATATATTTATATATATATATATATATATATATATATATATATATATATATATATATATATATATATATATATATATATATATATATGTATGTATGTATGTATGTCTGTATGTATGTTTGAATATAAACACCAACTGCAAACATAAATACACGCGCACACACTTATGTGAGTATATATATATATATATATATATATATATATATATATATATATATATATATATATATATATATATATATATAACTCACATAAATGTGTTTGTGTATTTATGTTCGCAGTTGGTGTTTGTATTCATACACGCGTGTTAGTTCAATAAGCTTGCGTAGAATATTCAAAATCTTACAAATATATATAGTCAGTGATAAAGGAGATGGCTTATGATTTTCACATGATATTCCACCGCTTTTTTGTTTACATAATTAAGAGTACCCAAAAATCGGCCGCCCAGGTCATGCAATTTGCGTAAGATTAAAATATTTTTCCATTCTCTTACCATGTTACATCTTAGAAAAACTGACAGCGGCAAAAAAAGTTCCGCTTGCTATTTTTAACTTCGGTAATTCGGAAGTTTCACTGAGTTATCAATACCACTCATCTCTGAGATATGAATTATGAGTGATGATGAAAGGTTCGAAAGACAACGAAAAAGAACAATAACTGACTTAATTCGTTACTCTAAAACTATGGTAGGTAGGAAGTAATTACTCATTTGCATAATGAAAATATCATAAAAATTTTGTAATGATCAAATGAAAAACTAATATCTTTACTGTCATGTTGAAAATTGAAAAAAAAAACATAAAAACCAGAAAAGGAAATTAAAAGTAGTTTTTTTTTAACTTGTATATAGGTATATACATATATTTATGTGTCGATTCACATTTATTTATTATCATACAAAAGTCGTGTAAGCATATACATATTTTTTAGATCATCATTTGGTACAGAAATATTTATTTACGTAGAGAACAGTGAGATATGTTATTCGTTATGCCTTGCATATCAAGCCGTTTGTTTTCTATTATATTATGACAGTAACTTCAAAGAAAACTACTCCTATTATTGGGTTAATCATGTGAAATTTGGGGTAAGCGTTTATGACTTAGACGCTCGGGGTCTCAAAGCTGTCAATACAGCTTTCCAAGAATTTCTTTGAGCTATAATACTCTAGAATATTTTTTATTTAGGTGTTAACCTGTCCACAAATATTGTTAGTTAAAAATTATGATTTTAGTCCTTATGGCTGCCATCAGTAATTGTGGTGCGATGAAATTTACTTATCGTACATTAAGGCTGTATTATCATTATTATTATTCACAATGATCATTCTTTTTATATTTATGTTTTTATTAATATTTCTGCTACTTTTCACAACTTAAATATGAATCACTACTTATGACACAATTAAAGAAAACGTCGGGAACACTTTGCTTATTGAAGCAACCTGCAATTAGTCATTATTTCACTTTCCACAACAATTTTACAAGATATACGATTATCAGAGAGAGAGAGAGAGAGAGAGAGAGAGAGAGAGAGAGAGAGAGAGAGAGAGAGAGAGAGAGAGAGAGAGAGAGAGAGAGATGGGGACCTCTAAGGAGACGAGAAATGCTTCTTCTAGTCTTCGGTGGAGAAACACCGACCATAAACCTCACAAATAAGCCAATTTATCAGAATGGAAGAAAGGAAACTCCCTTCCGTAAACGTATTTTGGAACTCTTAGAAGCTGCTCGTTAGCGGCAAGAGCCATTTGTCTTTTCGAGTATTCGTAGAGGGCTGCAGCATAGTGGATATTAGACATCCGAGACAAAGCAGCGCTTTCCTTCTCTCTGTCACCGGATTCACCGACGGTCCTTGGTCGAGGGAAGTACCAAGGAGAGAGGAAGTGGTTCCACCTTAGGTGGCAATTGATCTCCCGAGACTTATCTCGCAAATTCCTTTCTTCTCTCCAGCGCTGAATCCATCGATAGACAGTAGCTCTGCTCCTGCCGATAGATTTAGCAATGGTCTGAATGGAGATTCCATTCATCCACATCCGAATTATGGCCAGGCGGTCTTCATAGCAGGTCCTTGTGAGTTTTTCTTTCTCCAGTGCCTTTACCCTGCGTGGTAGAGGGTGCTGTCAGTTGAACTTTTTTTAGACAAAATGGGAACTCTAGCCTATTTTTTTTCTTTTATTAATCCCAAGTAAATTCATTGTTTTTTTTATTTTGCTAAACATCCGAATAATGTACAAAATAATCTGCTCATTGCAAAAGCAGAAATAATGCGTCATATTTCAAGTCTGTGTGTTTGATGCTTAAATGATTACATGCGTCTGATATTTATTCGTGTTAAAGTACCATTTCATTTTCAATATCAAACTCAATTGCAATAATAAATATTGATGTAAATGACGTTTGAACACAGATACAGCCATACATAAAACTAAATCCCTCTAAAAATACTGTCGTCATTATTGAGAAGCTTCATTTTTTTTTATCATATCACAAATTGTGCTTCAATTGAACTGATTCAGATTTCCTGTATTTAATAATTTTATTATTGTTTTGATGATTTCATTGCTGAAAATTTCGGTCGGAACAAGAAACGGTTTCTCATGAGTACCAGTAAGAAAGGGGATTCTACTTGTATCACAGTTCCTGTTGTATTTATAAAATTTAGTTATCTCTCTCTGTCTCTCTCTCTCTTAACTAAACTACAAAAGAGGAGTGCAGAAGAAAGAGAGTGTCGGAGAAAAACAAAAATATCTGTCCTAAAACAAGTGACCGTTACTTACATTTTTCACCAAAATAGGGAAAAACAATCCACTGGCCAATGCAAATAATTACTGCAGGAGATGTGGGAGAACCGCTTCCTTCTGTTGTCAAGCAGAGAGTGACTCATCTGCCCAAGAACTGAAGGGTTTTATTGCCTAATGGAGCGACAGTCTTCCTGAAGGCGGAGTGAATGCTTATTGGCTCTGGTAAAAATTGCACAGTTGACTGGGGAGACTCTGGATAGTTCAGTGACTGAATCACCCATAATTTAGGTCATAATTAGTGGTAATGTCACTGCTATCTCCGCCTGCATGCAGAGAGGTGACACAAAGACGAGCACAGACCGAAATAAAACAATCATGAATTAGAATTCAAATTAACTCATCCTCGGGAGTAATTTCGTGAAGTTTACCATGTAGTAGATTAAAAGGGATTCCAGGGCGTTTAAATCGGATAAACTCTCATTCTTTACCCTTTGAAAGAGTGAAGAAATTCTAGAAGAAACTTGTTATATGAGTTCGGTGCAGTATAGCATTTTTAACCGAGGTGAGTGATCTTTAAATTCTAATTAGTTTCTATGAATACCCGCTGAATAAATTACTTCTCAGTTTTAGTCTGATTCCTGTACATTCACTTTAACGTCCTCATGAATCTGTGACGTATAAATTCCTGAAAATGTATTTATAAATTTACTCAGTTTATTGAGGGCTTCAGTAATGAGGTACACAATACATACAGTATATATATATATATATATATATATATATATATATATATATATATATATATATATATATATATATATATATATATATACTGTATACACACATATTTGCCATATAAATGAGCTGACGGTTTTAAATGTTGCCCTCACGGTGTAGCCCCATTTTTTTTCAGGATCTTTCTCACCTTTGAACAGGCAATTGTCTTTCTTTTGTTAAGTCTGTTTTTATATCACAGTATTTATAGTCTTTTTAGGTAGGAGAAGCTCATTAATCTGTAGACGCATCATAAATTAATTAAATTAAATAGACCCTCTATAAAATCCTTTAGTTACTTTGCAATTTTTTACGGCACACATTTAACACTTTCAGGCATCTTTTCAACGAGTCCTTTTAACGAGTTATATGATTGGAATTATTTCACAAAAAGCTCACAATATTACCCAGCACCTGTATTGTAATTTCTTTATATTTAAGCAGTTTGGATCAATTTTCTTCAATATCACTTGCGTCGGAAATGAGTAATTCCTACACTATGTAAAGTTAGGTTAAGAAATATCCCTGGAAATGTGCCGTTCTTAGCTATAAGAACATTTATCAAAGTCGATTGTACTCGAATATTCTTCTTTGAGAAAAAGATATCTAGATGTTGCCACATCAGCAATAAGTATGGTGTTATATGGGACAGCTTTGGCATCCCATATCTCGGTAATTCTTGATATATGTCATCATAAGTGGAGTAGAAGAAAAGCTGATTAAATTGACAACACAGTCAGTAGTAGATAAATAAAGTAACTAATTATTGTCTCTTTACAAAACTATCCACGTTAAGGAGAGAGCTATAATTTCACATGGAGTAGCTTTGAGATCAACTTAGTTTTTTTTTTTTTTTTATCCTAGTGGTTTTGACAGAATTTCCTGGTCCGTGACAGAATGGCCTAACGTCCTCATAAGCAATACTACCATTGCTTCCAAACACCTTCCATAATTTCTTCCTATTAGCACTAGAATTTTCACAAAAAAAGAAAGGTGTACGTGAAAACTCATCAATTCCAATCTCTAACTCACACACACACATACATACATACATACACACACACACACACACACACACACACATATATATATATATATATATATATATATATATATATATATATATATATATATATATATATATATATATATATATATATATATATATATATATATATATATATATATATTTATATATATATATATATATATATATATATATATATATATATATATATATATATATATATATATATATAGTCAAGGTACTTAATAATTATTCTGAAAATTAAAAGTCAGTCCTAGCAGCAAGAAGGAGCTACTTATTTTGATTCATCATGAAGTATTATCATGGAATTTTCAGAAGAAAAAATACTCTTGCACGTCTATGTTTAAGTGTGTTTTAATGTCAATGTCAATTAATGCAACTTGCATCAGAGATCGTAAAAGTGTGTCGGGGTGTTCCTTCTGGTCTTGGTGAAATTCCAGTTGATTAAACTTTAAATGTAGACTTACTTCTCCTAATTTAGATAGCAATAACGGTGAGACATCGTGAAAATAAAAATAACTAATCAAACTGCGCATGTCTTAACTTTAACACTGCAACGAATGGAAGAGGAAGTTACAGACCTGATATTCTAGAAAATTATTATCAAATATGACCATCTTATTGATTTACAGTTGCAATAAAACAAATAATAAGAAAAAGACACCAGTCAAGCCACTTTAAACAGTTTTATAAAAATGTCAATTTGATTTTTGATATAGGTCATGAACAGAAAGGGAAGCATGATGAAAAAACACCAAAGATAGAAGACCAAAGAATTGTAATAAATTTTGCCATCATCAATTATATTCATATCCTCACCATATTCATTGCAATTCTAATTCATAGATTGGCCATAGAGTTACTGTTGTCGTCACACAACACCATTTGAATTAACTCTTATCTTTTGTTTTTTTGTTTTTTTTTATTGTAAGCTATTAATAGAACTCGAGTTGTGTTTTCGATGAAATTTTGTATGCCTTGGCAAGAAAGCATCGCTATCGGGGATTTCAAAAATAGATAATCATATCATTTTGGATTTATGGTATAATAAAACAGAAGGTTGACAAATATAATTCCACTTTTATGAAGGAGCAAATATAATGCCATTTTCCACAATATCGACTGTCACATTTTGAATGCATCAAATTAATCTCTAGGTTTATCACCTTGACGTATGTTCCTATGGCAACATTTTTCTATAATTATAACGAACTTTCTTTTTTATTGGGGGCGGGAGAATAAAAACGGGTCATGTTTACTTATGAAATTTCCACATTGCTGGTTTATTGATTAAACTCCCAATTTATAGCAGGTTTACCCATAGATGAGGTACACAAAAAGCCAGTTGATTTCGTTATTCTGACATATTTGCATAAAGAAACTCTGATCTTGAAAATAAGGGTCGTTAAGTCATCTGTATTTTAAAAATTTGTTTTCAATATTTACAGACTTACTGCAATCATTTCTCGTAATGGCGCAGTAATTTTCTCTTTATATAAAAGAATCTCTGGTCTACGTATAGTTCATAAGTTTTCTTTTCTACAGGATTTGTAGCAAAAGTTGCTACACGCCCAAAACTTAGAATAGTGAAATTATGGGCTGAAACAACTTTTTCTTGGTTTTTATTTACCTACACTTTGAAAATAAATACAGTTTAAATCAAATATCTTAAACTCCATTGAAGTACATTTTATTAATGTAAATGGAAGTTTCTTTTAGAATTTATCATGCTCATTTCAAGCAATAAATCACGATTTCCGAGATCCAAATTACCTGAAGTCAAGAAATTTCCAAGAGGTCGATATTCCTATGACTATCTCAATAGTAATCCCACATTTTACTCCGTTTTACACTTCTCCTTATTTCAAATTCATGGAGGGGGAGATCGGAGCGATAGCATCACTCAATAAAATCTAAATTGTCTATGATTCAGCCTTTGATCCATAATGTTTCAGTTACCGTCTGATTTCGGTAGCATCTTTCGCCTGCGCCAATAAGCTTTTTCTCCGCCCCCCAGTAGGGCTGATTTCCAATCGTTTGTTGGGGCAATAAAACCCTTCAGTCCTGAGATGGATGAGTCACTTCTTGCTTGACTGCAGAAGGAAGTGCTTCTCCCTCTTTGCTCCCGTAAATATTTACATCGACCGGCGAACTCTTTTTCTCTTAGTTGGTTCAAAATGTAAGTGTCGCCTAGAGTTGTTTTATAATTCCTTTTCTTTTCCCTCTCTTCCTGTCACACCGTTTCTTCTCATTTTCTTTGTCAGGGATTCGTGAGGAAACTTTTTGTGAGCCTCGATGGATTTTTTTTTTTTTATTGATCTTGCTTGTTAGGTGAGAAACAAAAAATAACCTAATGTTTGAAAGGAGTGTTAGTCATTCGCCAGAGAGGTTTTTCTGTATAAGTACTTTGGTATTAAAGTGTACATACACACGAACACAGGCATGTAAATGCTCACACATACACGCATACACACATTCACACATATCCACACACACACGCACACACACACATATATATGTGTGTTTGTGTGCGTGTGTGTGTGTGTGTGTGTATACGTGAGTATAAATCACGGTGTAAAAGCAATTCGATCGATGCACTGTGATCAGTCAAGGAATGAATACCATTGTCCATATACTTTTGGTGCCTGAAAATATACATATAAACTTTCACATATCGTCATCTTTAAGGGCAAGGTTTTCCTAAATGTTTTCCATTTCAAGGAATTTAATGAAAATTAAAGAATAAGGCTGGATTAATTACTTTTTGTCGATATGGTTGAATGCCATAGAAAAAGTAATTTTGTCAGAGGGATAATTGTGGTGTATGCCAAAATAAGAACTAGAATAATCTTGTGTAGAATTCTAGGCTCTGTTTAATGATATTTAATAGCACTATGTTTTGGCAGATTCTTACCAATCAGTAATAATTATTGCAACTGTCCTGTGATTCTGAATTCAAAGTTTTGTTCAGTAGAATTAAGAATGTATTAATTTCATATGACAAGAAATTAGACGTTTTGGGCGTAATTCTACAGAGGTATTTGGGAAGTTTTAAACTTACATTCAAGGTAAAATTAGAAAACTTTCTAATATTTTAACAAAGACAGGTAAAACAAACACTGCAATACCTTGAGTTCTTATTGGCATTACGAAGTTCATTTGACAGCCGCTTCTACCATGCAGGGTTAGGAAGCAACACAAAGAAAAGCCTAAGAGGACCTGCTATGAAGACCGTCTGGCCATAATTGGGATGTGGGGAAAGGGGACCCCTATTCAGACTATTGCCAAATCTATCGGTAGGTGCAGAGCTACCGTCTATCGCTGGATCCAGCGCTGGAGGAAAGAGAGGTCCCTACGAAATAAACCGAGGGATATCGACTGCCACTACTTCCACCGGGCCCAGTGCCAGTTTCCTTGGCACTTCCCTGGACCAAAGGTCGTCTATGACTCCTGTGATTCAGACGGGGAATACGTTGCTTCTTTTCCAAGGATATTCGATGTATATTACGCTGCGGCACTATATCAGTATTCTAAGAGACAGATGTCCTTTCCTGTTGCTAAGCATCCTGTGGGAAAACCAGGGTACAGTGATGGAAGAGAGTTTTCTTACTTTCATTGTAATAATTACAGTTGCTTGTGAAGTGGCAAATTCTTGAACAGTGTATCTGTAACAGACCTAGAACTGCTCTTTGCTAGAAACCTGATTTTGGGGACTAAACTACATCAGTAAGGACATAAAAGCAAAAATTGTTCTAGTTCATTGCAGCTTTAAAATATTCTCCTCGTATCGATTCTATATGAGGAATGTTATCAAATTTACCCGGTTTCCAAGTTTTCTTTGAATTGTAGAATTTTCCAAAAGAAATGTATTTCATTATTACCAGGAAATTCATAAGGGAATTTCTGTAAAGCTATGAAACGAATGTAACAACAAAATATTGTATATCATAGCTGAAAATAACGTATAAGAAAAGATACAAAAATATTAAATTAACATACGCGTTTAGGAAGAAGTTTTATAGAATTCAATCCGTATTATAACCAAATCAACATTATAAATGATATAGAAATGACTGTACTATTCATTGGGTCATTGAGGCTCAGTGGAACATGAAAGCAGGCTGTTTGAAAAACCCTTTTATATGAATTGTGTACTTTTGATGAAATAAAAATTCTACCAATTCAGTTGTATAAAAAACCTTTAATGGCCTGAATTAACGTTGGATAAATTGCAGTGCAAAAAGGTTAACATTTTATGAAAACCAGATCAGCAAGCTCCCAAATCCTGGTGTCACAGACACTCACACACACACACACACACACACACACACACACACACACACACACATATATATATATATATATATATATATATATATATATATATATATATATATATATATATATATATATATATATATCACCTGCTATTAAAGATTTAATCATATTAAAGTAATCGTGAATATGATTAAAAAAATGTTCATTGGCCCTTCATACAAAAATTGAAAGTAAGGTATTGTCAGTGATTCTTAAATTCTTATGAGTGATCCATATGTTAGCTCTTATTTTGGGTACTATTACTGATGCATATATGTGTTCTATAACATCATTGAATCCTTTCTTAGATTCATATCCAAAAAAAAAAAATTGTAGATATATCTGTATTAATAGAAATAGTGTTCATTCAACACCCTATTTTTTTTTTAGTGACAAGGGGAAATGTTGCAGTATTGGTGGAGAGATCTCTTTTTGTGGTTACTATGGCTTCTCGCGCTGGAGCTTCCTGTTGTTCAAAGCCTCAGATCTATTCATTCAGGTGAGCTGTCTGGCTATTCCCAATTTCCACAACTCTACTGAATATATATATATATATATATATATATATATATATATATATATATATATATATATGTGTGTGTGTGTGTGTGTGTGTGTGTGTGTGTGTATGCATATATATACTTATATACATATATATATATATATATATATATATATATATATATATATATATATATATATATATATATATATATATATATATATATATATATATAAATATACATACATATATATATATATATATATATATATATATATATATGCATATATATATATATATATATATATATATATATATATATATATATATATATATATATATATATATATATAAACATTTATATATTTAAGAGTTCTCTGTTAGAATTTTAAGCGCATACCACGTTTATATTTTTGGGAATAGAGAATCTGTGGAAAAATTCATTTTCTTACTGAAGCCATGAAGAACTATGAAACTGAAGAAACTGAGTCATAACCATCATTAAAAAGCACTCTTTTATGGAATAAAGTTAGAGAGAGTAGAACTCCATGGCACATTAAGCGTAATTTAATATTTCAAAAGACATTAACAATATGGTGAATAAACTAAAGAAAATTTTTTAAGAAGCCTGTATAGAGAAAAAGGTTCAAATATTTTTCTGCAATACCAAAATGAAAAACTGATCGATTTCTAGATATTTTCCTGTAACGTAAAGAAACTTAACCTATCATGGGAAAATTTATATAGAAAATATAAATTTAAAAACACGAAGAGGGAAAGAGTATCTTTGGTGGCTTTTTCATATTTAACTACGTCATGAAAGAATGCCCTTTAAAATTAGAGGATTGTGAATAAATACACGGTTTTCAGTATCCATCATGATTTCTTCTAATTCATTTTTAATTTTCCTCTCAAGGCAAAGCCCTCTTGGTGCAAGACCCATTGATCACCTTACTTCAAGCTTCTTTGATGCCAGACTGTACAACAATTTTGGTCATGGATGGCAGTAATTTCTCAATGAGTATTTTCGAGGTAAGAAAACGACATGAAATAGTAAGGTTTTCGTGCATTATCAATAATGGCTCTTTGTTAAGTTTTTCATATGGAATTCTTTTGCTATCTGAAAAAAAATTAAACATGCGGCAAACTCAGTAAAAGCCACGTCGAAATATACAATGTAAAATTTGCAACTCAGGATTTCAGATTATGTTGAAATTATTAAAAAATCCAAAATATTTATTTCTTTCTGTTTACTTTTGGCCAGAACATTTTATTGTAATTTAGAAACGATATGTTACATATATATATATATATATATATATATATATATATATATATATATATATATATATATATATATATATATATATATATATGTGTGTGTGTGTGTGTGTGTGTGTGTGTGTGTTTGTGGGCGTAACAAAAGACGGATGTATTTGGTGTCTGGTAAGAAAAGAAGTTTGTATGACGTTTTATCTCAATGGTCGAGCATCATTTGGACGCCCATGACTGTTTTGTGTTCGTCATCATAAAAACTCTTATTCTGTTTTGTTTACCTCTCCAGATCTTTCATGCACTAAATGCTACACTCTCAGTAGCTTTCATGGAAACAGAACCTTCTAAACAGAGTAACCTTTTGGTAAGCGAACTCACAACAGTGGTCCAACACACTCTAAAGGTAAGCCATAAGCCTTTTACTGTCATCTTTATTTTTGCTTCGTCTTGTCTTTTATTTTGCTTACAAGATTACATTTTTAGTTATGGAACAGGGGTCAAGGTTATTGGTGCCGAATTAAACTTTCACTATTGACTAGCTGACATGCTATGGAGACAAACCTGAGAAACCCAGAATAAGATGAATACCAGGTCGATTATTGTAAAAGTTCAATACTGTTTAACCACGAAATTAGTAATTTAACAAAAATAATATTATATCTCCATCAATCAGCTCTTGGATAAAGCTTCTAATCCCAGCAGTCTTGACAATTGTTGTTATGATTTTTAGCATTAATTTTGACTCAAGTAAAACTTACTTTATATTTTTACCATTTATCGTGAATTTTCAAGGAAAATTTCCATTTGATGGTAGAAGACCTGTTTGATATTTTCATTTTTTACAGTACAGTTATTGAAAATCTCTGATGAGCTACCTATATTCTCTTCGCTTGATCATAACAAGAATTAACCTCCTCGCTGAATATAATGAAATTCACTTGTATTTTTCATTCTAGATAAAGCGAACGTCCCCGTGCCTAACCATTGTACTTGCCAGTGATAACATCGACTTCATTATAAACTTCATCAGAATTTTCTTTGACAACGACCTCCTCGTTCACACTACTCGACTTTTGCTTTTAACTCGTAGGACGTCTGATTCTCTTCAACTGGTCCAAGAACAACTCTCAATTATTAACGCTGCTGTAGTTAGTCTAAAGGAGCTAGAAATTTATCAAAGGTAAGGATATTAAACACACACACACACATATATATACAATGTATATATGTATATCTGTGTGTTTGTGTGTGTATGTATATATGTGAAAAGGTGACTGCACAAACGGGCGTATAGATGTTTGAAAATATATTTGTTCCTGCCAATGACGAATAGCAAAATCTGAAATCAATACTTCACAGTTCATCCTACATGGACAGAGAGTTTTAATAGTTTCAAGCCAGCGAAAATTAATCAGACTTGCCAGTTTCAACACGGTCTTTAAAAATGTGAGAATAAATTATTTTAAACAAAATTATAGTTGCAGAAATGTGTAAATTTAAAATGAATCATAAATTAAGCTTTGACTTATGCAGAATATCTTTAAAATAGGATGCTGGCATTCACACCAAGATGCAGTTGTTATTTGTCATGTTAATTATGACAATCGTTTATTTACAGATATGTGGTTTATGTGTATCTGCCATACAGCCGAATAAGAAGGCAAGTTGCCTCCTGGACCTCCAGATATGGGCTAACTTATTTCAACAAAGAGACGTTGTTTCCAAACAAAAATAAAAGGTAAGCAATAGCGATTACCTGTCGATGACGGGACTGGTTCAAAGTGTTAGAAACAAATTCGATAAGTTTTTCTTATATTTGTACACATGAAATACAGCAATATGTAAAAATGTTAATTAACGAAGTATACTCGTATCTTATAAAGACCTGGTTCAAAGAGTTATAAACTCACTCAGTAAGTTTTTACTTATTTGTAAAGAGTTAATTAACGAAGTCCTCTTGTATTCAATAAACGTCAAGAGTTCTAATTAAGAAAATCAAATCACAATAACAGGTTAACAGAAGGTGGACACCTGACAATAGCTGCTATTTACTACCCAACTCACTCAGTTATGAAAGTTTCAACAGCTCAAGACGGTTCCTCTACAGTTACTATTACTGGACCCATAATGGAAGTACTGAAAATGCTCTCCTCGTCAATCAATTTCACGTGAGCTTTTTTTTTTTGGTAATAAATGTTATTGCTACTGGATCGATAATATCCAGTTCACTATACCTTAGGTTAATAATAATGTTCTGTGAACATAGGCATGTCAGGTGTATTAGTGACACACACACACACATGTATATATATATATATATATATATATATATATATATATATATATATATATATATATATATATATATATATTCAGTATATATATATATATATATATATATATATATATATATATATATATATATATATATATATATATATATATCACTTATACACACGTAAAGTTTTTATGCTCACCAACGTTAAGCATCGAATATTGTTTAATATCCAAAGGTATATTGAATTGGATATTATACAATATTTGTGGCTTAATTTTTGTGAAACTATATATATGAATAATTATATATATATATATATATATATATATATATATATATATATATATATATATATATATATATATATATATATATATATATATATATATGCGTGCGATTGTATTATAAACATGAATATACATCTGTATATATGTATATAAAACGGACCCAGCTCTAAATCATCATTCTGTAGCTGGCAACTTTCTGTTGATGTTTGCAGATATAGCCTAGTTCCTTTCATCTCATATGGATACCTGTCACCCAACGGGTCTTGGAATGGGCTAATAGGAGCAGTATATAACAAGGTATAAATCATTATGTTCTCCTAAATTTCATGTATTCGCTATATGGTTTGGCAATTCTCCTTTCAAGGTTTTGCTTAGAATACCATTTATGACTAAAATATTTATTTGCAGTGACATATAAATTCTCGTTTAAATTCTCGTTATTGCTGTCTTTACTCCTTACTGCAAGTCATCAGAGTTATAGATTAGGCTTATTTTTAGAATTAGGTATTTATTTATAAGCTCCTTTTCCTTCTCAAGATTTTAAATACTGTTTATTGTTTATTCTTCTTAAAATGTACTCAAGTATATCAAATATACTAAAATTGTTGCTTATTGCAAGCATCAAGAAGTTATGATTATTACTGCTGAGAGCAATCTTGCATATGCAATATACGTCGTCTGATTTTCACCATTTTCACCAATATTTTTAATTACTGGCAGAGTTTACTGACACTAACTGACTGTGCTTCCTCCCAAAGAATTTAGCAATTACATTGTCTACAGTCCGTCATTCTACTTATAGAATATATTAGTTCAGCAGAAATATTAATAACCTCTCATTACTCAGCAAATTTTTAAATTCACCATAACAAACTTCGACTTTTGAAAATGGTTTGAGAGGTAATTTTTAACACGTTCTCTCTCTCTCTCTCTCTTGGTTTTTAAAGTAGAGGAAAAATGTCTCGGAATTTTTTCAGAATTAGGTAATTCCTCAAACCTGTAGTTATATTAAAATCATTATTTACGTCTGATTATTAACCCTACTGACACAACGTTTAGAAAACTTAACTCTTCATGGTACACAAAATATTTTAATCAACCTTAAATATCGTTTTTCTTCGTTTTCGTTCTCGTCGTCGTACAATTTAGACGTGTTTCGCATCATAAGGGCTCTAATAAGTACATAACACGCAATAGGCCATTCATTTACATGAATAACGTATGACATTTAATGTGTCGAGTGTCTCACTGAGGCCACTGCTGTAGATAATCCTCGCAACTGCTACTAGTTGATTCGATTTGTTTATACATATACATTTCAAGTTCTTCTTTCTTTCATTAATTTCATAAAGTCATTGTTTACTTTTCAGTGTCATTTCATTATCTCTCTCTACAGGAAGCTGACATGGCACTTGGTCCCCTTGCAATAACATACGAACGGGCCAAAGTCGTGCAGTACACGGCGCACATGTTCGACGACTACATTCAGATCCTAGCAAGAAGAGGAAATACTGAAGTAGATCCTTGGGGCTTCGTCTTGCCGTTCAACAAGGAAGTTTGGGCATCATTGCTTGCCTCGTTGGCTTTGTCTGTAATCGTATCATTTGTCTGTGCAAAGATTACTATCGGCTATACTCTACCAAAGGGCTCTTTGTTTGCTTATTACAGGATCTTAGTACAGCAAGGTTAGAGCGCTAGAGGATTAGTTTGTACCCCATTAAAGCATTCAACACTTATTTATATCACGGTATTAAATAGCAAACAAACCAACAAAATTTCTGAGAAAAATTATTCCATGCATAGTTTTAATACA
The DNA here is from genome assembly GCA_039081455.1 of Macrobrachium rosenbergii. Lineage (NCBI taxonomy): Eukaryota > Metazoa > Arthropoda > Malacostraca > Decapoda > Palaemonidae > Macrobrachium > Macrobrachium rosenbergii. The sequence goes on from JANJGK010008377.1 coordinate 22,802, forward strand.
CAAGAAAAATAATCATTTTAACAAAGAACAGTCCAATATACTTTTCACAATAAAATACGTGCACATAATGATCATTCATTAATACAACAATTTACTTTTTTAATTGATCTTAAAAGGTATTTTGAACGAATAACTTCCATTCACAGAAATTCCTTATTATATTTATATACGATAAGACAAATCACCGCAGTGATAGCCACTGATGTTGACGATATTAGTGCAAATCTTCCAGATGCAGACGATAAAAGGCTCCCGTGGTGGGAGCGAATGATTTTCGGGGGATGGCTACTGACCGTCTTCATCTCCGTCGAGAGTTATAGCGGGAACTTAATGTCTCAGTTAGCTGTCCGCTACATCTCTCAGCCTTATCAGTCCCTAAGGGTTGTCATGGATGATCCCAGGATCAAGATTATGTGGATGTCTAACACCGTTTATGAACAGTATCTAAAGGTAATGTGTTCTTTTGTTGTGTTATACATTGGTCAGTCAATTACCCTTTCAAAAACAAGTTGTTAATGTAAAATAGTTATACATACATACATACATATATATATATATATATATATATATATATATATATATATATATATATATATATATATATATATATAATATACATATACATATATATATTAATATATTAATATATATATATATATATATATATATATATATATATATATATATATATATATATATATATGTGTGTGTGTGTGTGTGTGTGTGTGTGTATTGTTTACTTGAAAGTTAAAATGTTTGTTTTTTATATCTCCCTCTCTCTCTCTCTCTCTCTCTCTCTCTCTCTCTCTCTCTCTCTCTCTCTCTCTCTCTCTCTCTCTCTCTCTCTCTTACACAGAGTTCGGAGTCGGGCATTCTTTTGGAAGTTGCCAAATCAGAAAAAGTAGGAAAAATCACTTACGTCAGAGTCACATTGTCTGAATTTATGGCAGGAGTGCAAAATCTGGTTGGAAAAGGCACCCACGTGTCCGTCGTCCCATATATTGCTAATAAGATTTTTCTTACTGAAGCCTTCACCGATAAAGGTTCGTAGGATGTTCTTGTGGACAACGTTTGAAGGTAAAATAAGATTTAAGGGTAAGTCTGTTATTTTATTGTATCTTTATTCTAAGTGACGCTTTCAAATACGAACAGATACTAATCCCATACCTCTTCGTGGATATAATTGGCTTCATCTTATTGTTAATGAAGGAAAAAACACATTGCATACAAAAAAAAGTACTGAACATTTGCTCTGCTAGACCAACTTTATGCCACTGGCAAAGAGCTAACTTGAGATTGTATATAACTTGAAGTTTCCAAGAATAACTGAACCGAACGTCATAACTTCCCTCATACTATTGCCATACTACAGTATAAATTAGTCGTTTTCTCAGAAGTCTTGTTACTGTTATTTATAAAGGACATACAACATTGAACCAGGTTCTAACAGGTCTTACATGCCAAAGTGAGTTTAAAAGAATGAAGTAGATGTTAAGTAGACATGAAATCTCATTAAATATAACATTTCAAAATGAGAATCTTTTCTTTTTGGCAGTCACGGGCATTAATTCTCACTGAATTATCTTCCTCTCGGCAACAGGAAGCTGTAGATTCTATTTGTCCAGGGAAAAGTATCTTCCTTTCACTTTCGCAATGGTTGTTCAGAAAAACAGCCCCCTTCTTCAGAGCATCAATGATGGGTAAGAGTTTCTCTCTCATAGAACAATTGTTCGTTGAAGTACATCTTCAGTATAAATTATTTTGGGTTAGTATTTTTGTTTGGAACCTTTAGCAGTTAATGTCATTATCTAATTGTGGATATTAGCTATAATATATTTTTCTGAGGCACCCCTGAATGTGGGACTGAAATAATTTAGAATTTCATGTTAATAACTGCTGTAAATACCTTTTGCACAGTTCCACTTTAAAAGTCGAAATTAAGATGAGAATAACGGAAAACAAATAAGAGAGTGTTAACGTTGCAATGGGCTTGCTTTGCTAGTTGTGGCATTTTCATTTGTCTGACAAAACTCAGAATTTGCTGATGTCTGAGAGCAAGCAGGATTATTTTATGCAATCATGCATAGCTTTTGGTCTAATCAATGCATATTTTATTTCTTCCAGTCTCCACGGTATTGTTGAGGGAGGCTTATACAACTACTGGCTTGAGAAAGCAGTACCTCTTGCTAAAGGTTGTAAAAATCCACCTACAAAGTTCACAGTAAAGTCTTCACTTACTTTGCCTGAGCTGGGGGTTAGTAACAACAGTGAACTGAAAAACATATTACATACTAAATATGTACTGAACATATATTTTGACATTACTTTCAGGTTGTCTAATAAACAACAATGAATGGAAAAACATATAGCATACAAAAAAATTAATGAACATATATTTTGGCACCACTTTTAGGTTGTTTGAGAACCTGACGTAAGTGGTCAAATGTTTCAAAGCTTATAAATTTTGTTCTTGATTTTTTGCAGGGAATATTTGTGACTTTGCTTGCTGGTTATGCAATCGGTCTGACTGTATTTTTCCTTGAAGTCCTGTCAGTGAAAATAAGTTACTATTTGAACAATATAAAAATCATGCATTCTAGTGGAAAATAATAAAAAAAATTACAATTATTTTTTTGTGACTGGTTGGCTTGGCTTATGACCACTAAATTTAAAGCAAAATAAACATATTCAAGTAATGTTTTGTGCACTTGGTCAGTTCGTGTTACTTCCTCACTTTCATAAACACGTAAATCAAATCTTTTGTATCAGAGTTCCATAACTATATACTTTATAATCCAAAAGTGAAGCAGTTAAGTTCGAGAGATGAAGCTGTTCCTTTACTTTATTGTAAGACCACTTACAAATGACTAAAATGTATGGGAATTATAACACTAAGCTTGCGATGGTGAGACCTAACATTCGTTTGGCAATGTCTGGAAAACTTAGAACTTGCCAAAGTACTCTTGTTAATGATCCACAGTTGTCAAGTGGAGATGAAAGATTTCTAATCGTTTCGTAAAACTTTCCTGCTCTGGTAGCAATTGGTTCAAATTCAGGGGGATATGTTGCTGTTAATAAGTTTTTTAAGGCAACTCTGCCTGCTTGTAATCTCACCTCACTAGGGATCAAATAGAGAGGATAAGGCACCTGCGGTTGTTTTGCTGTTTCCTCTTCTTTTAACGCTTCTGTGATTGAGAAGAAAGAACGCTAGTTTGCTGCCTGACTGGTTGGCAGTTCCAAGAGAAGTCTATTTGAAGCTATGTTTATATACTGTATATATATAAATCAACATACACACACACACACACACACACACACACACACACACACACACACACACACACACATATATATATATATATATATATATATATATATATATATATATATATATATATATATATATATATATATATACATATATATATGTGTGTGTGTGTGTGTGTGTTTTTTTTTTTTACTTCAGACAACTTAAATGACAATGTCAAAATCGGTACAATGATTAAGCAAAAAGTGTTTGTAAGGATCAAATGACAAACTATAAAGGGTAATTCAATTTTTTATTGCATCTTTATTCCAAAGGATGCTGTTAAATGCAAACAGATATTAATCCCACATCTTTACGATTTCAGAAATTCCAAAAAACATAAACAAAAAACACTTTGATTTTTATGCATATCTCTGGTTTGTTTGTTTGTCTGTTTGTTGGGTGATTTAAAAAAAAAAAATTCAAGTTGAAATTTAACAGAGCGGCGCCATCAGGAAATAGGTCTTGTTTTTCTAATTGTTCCGACGTCTCTCCGAAATAGACCTACAGCCCGTAAGAAGTTCTATTCCCAATGCCGAAGCTGATGCCGAATATCCACTGAAGAGAAAGTAGTATTCAGCCTGAAGAAATAAAATGATATATCGTTAGTTATCATTGTTGTGGTAATAAAAAATAGAATAAAACTTCGCAGCTCTTAATAGAAAATACTAATTATAAATATGATACGCACACTTATCATGCTATGAGAATAAATTGAAATTCCCGGATTTTAATTTATTCTAATTATAA